>NQII01010383.1:0-16508 GCA_002778355.1 Clitarchus hookeri | reverse complement strand
GGGGGGGGGGGTGGCTATATGATATTAGGCAGGTGTACCAGTTTTTTTGGCTCTTCAGTGTACATACTCCTACTTACCTCCATGAATCTAGCATGGGGCCATACTCATATTTCTATGTTGTCCAATCAAAGTGAATCTCAGTTTTCAACTGTCCATACAATATTGTTCAGAAAATGTAATGTTTTAAAATTATTACTAAAATGCAGAGAAACTACGTATGCTAGTACTGTGCTGCGTCTTTGCGGTTGTCACGTAGGTGTGCTATGCGCGCGCTGTTACGAATGTAGCCCAGGCTCGACAGTCTAAAAAAAAGAAATCATAAAAATGTCCGATGCCTTGTGACATAACCACTGTTAAACACTCTGTTCCATTGCTCTAGTTAACGTGAATAAAATAACTACAGGAAAAATTACGAGTATTTAAAAAAATTACCTTTCCACTTTTATCTGCCGCATCCCGCATGAAAACCGCCGTGTCCCCTCACAACACTGACCTTCACCTCAAATGAAGATTGCTGCGTCTGCGGGCCAAAAACAAATGTCGACAACAGGCCGACCTTCGGCAAAATGAGTTCTGTAGCCTACTAACAGAAACGCCCGGGCCCTATGCGGGGTTTATAGCATCCACATTTATGCTTGTATTCAGGTACGATAAGCAGGAAAGCACCGTAAAACTGAGTATCACTTGGGCAATTAACATTACATTTATAATTCAAGGACATTTATAGCCTACTTTTCGAATCAACTGTAGATATCCTAATGAGTTCTCCTTCCTGTCTGTGTGTGTGTGTGTTCCCAAAATCTTTTGAACTCATGCGCGGATTTTCACCAAACCTTTGTTGACGGTTATTTACAGAATAGCTGTCATTAAAAATAATTAGTTGTTATGTCATATCTCAAAAACCATTCAACAACATATTTGAACCAAATTCGGTTAAGTCGATAGATCAGAATTTAAGCACTGTATTATACCCATCCATTCGCCATTTTGGAGAACGTCACATGAAATATTGGGCTTTTAGATTATATCCCAGGAAATACTCAACCGATTCCAGCAAAATTTTGCATACCATTTGTGATATGACGAGTCGCATGAAAAAATTATTTTAGAAGCTCACGCACTTATTTTAAACATGCTGGTTTTACCTATTGCAAGAATAAAATTTGATCTTCCACAGCCTCAGTTTGTAAGATAGTACCAGCTGGAAAAATGAATGTTTGCATAATTTGTAGGGAACTACACAATAATATAGGCTATTCACGGTAACGTGCGCACTTTTTGAAGCCGTCTCATTTGGAATAATAGTCAATAAATATATTTGATTGTAGTGTTGGAGTTAAATTGTATTATGGAACGCGAACAAAATATATTTCCTTTTTATAGAACATAACGGTGTATGTCATACATTTGGAAGAATTAAACCAATTCAAATTAAATTTGGTGTGTAGGAGCGCCTACTGTTGTGCACTGAATTCACTAAGTAATAGTTTTGATTGTCAACAATTCTGGAAAGTACTGACACAAGAATTTATTCCATTTAAATATAGTTTAGGAATTACTGGACCTATTACCAAGACTGAAGATTTGTTTTGTGCCTAAGAGCCAACACTATAAGCCTTTCAATACATACAGTGATCAGAATTACTTGCATGTACGTGTAAAGTAGGCGAATATGTTTAATCGGTAACTTCTTATTTTAGACAAAACTGATGATTTGGCCATACAATTGTGATGCACCATTCTCGCGCCCTGTTGTTCTCATTGTGACATGCGGCACCTCTGTTAGTAGTTTTAGTAAGCCGGCATAGGCAGGGTAACTTTTGACATTTTTATTTGCTGCGCCACACTATCCCTTCAATGATTTATTCCATTACGTTCCTTTTCCTTCAGTGAGCCAACCTTGTTGTACAGGTTGCTAGGGAAGTTGCTGATTTCGAATGTAGTAGTTTTGTTTTACTATATGCAGTTTAATATTTATATTTATGTTCACGGCTTATTACAGTCTGATAAATTATGAAATATTAATTATTTGTATATGTATATTATATATATATTTTTTAACAATCATCTCTGGCACTCGGCTGGTAAGTTGAACTTACATATTGCTAAAGCTAGGAATTCTTTCGTGCATTATGTCCAGTTTCATCCCAATGGTCTGAGAACGCAATGCTCTTGAAATAAATCTAGCCGGAGCCTTAATTATTCATTGACTTACGATAGCGCAGAACGAACCACAAAGTCACCCGCCGCAAATCTTCATCCAGCTCGTGAGGACAGTGACTAAGGCCCAGTTACACCATTAAAAAGCTTGAACCGAGATCGGATGACCTTGGTTTCCCCTCAATAATGTAGGATCGATAGTTAGAATGAAAGCAGTGGCGTAACAATAGGGTGGCAGGACTGGCAAAATGCCAGGGGCCCCCGGCCCGAGAGGGCCACGAGAACAGGAGGATCATAACATTTATTATTACAAAATTTAATAAAATTTATTAGTTTTGTATTAAATTAATTTAAGTTACCTACTAAAGTACATACACAAATTAAACAAAAAAATGTATCTAGATTTGAACGCATTAGTAAGAAAAATATATCGCCCAGTTTTAGAACGCATCCGGTACGTAGTAATAAAGTCCTCGCCACTTGTAGACGCGGCGCTGTAGCAACGCTGTCAGCTATGGAAGAAATGTTTTGTCTATGGTTTTTTTGTTAGTTCATATTTTCGCCGCGGGACTTCTTTCGTGGCGCGGGCTCTAGTAATAGTGACGCTCGGGGAATCCCCGCTTTCTGTTTTGTAAGTATAAGAAAGGCTCCACTACGCATACATCATTTGATTGTTATGAGAATTGGTTGTTTGTGGCATATAATTTTTTTTTCGATATCGCAGTTTTTGTTTTATCGGATACGCGATCAGTCGCAAAGTTAATTAGTTAATTGTGGAAATTAGATAATAATATGTCTAGTTCTAGAAAGTATTTAAGTGGGAGCGAAAAATGAAAGAGAAAGGAGTCTGAAGAAAAAAATAAAAAGTTGCCTAAAATAAGTCAGTTCTTTAAGAATGAAAATTTTACTAACGAAGAATCAAATGGACAGTGCAGCGTAAACGAAGAAATTTACGTGAACAAAAGTGGCAGTATTGCAGAGCGCGACAACAGTGAATATCTAGATCCAGAGCAACCACAACCAGGTACGAGCAAAACTCAAAAAGAATCTTTTTTTATGTGGAAAAAGTTACATATTTGCCATATGTTACTGATAGGGATAATTTTAAAGAACTAAATGATCAAGTGAAACGGTTTTTTTAATCGAAAATGGACACTGTAAACCTAAAGACCCCTTCTTAAAAGACAGTGATAATATATATTTCTTGTAAAAATATTATAATATTTTTTTTTAAGTCTGGCGTAAAACTAGAACGTACATGGTTGTCCTTATTCTCTATTGCTTCAAAAGGCATATTGTGAACCATGTTGGTTATTCGCAAATAGGGCATCTAAAAATATACAAAATGTTTGGATAGAAGGTTATGACGATTGGAAACATATTGTAGAAGCCATAGAAAGACACGAGACATCGAAAAATCATTTGGATTCATGTCTTTTATATCAACAATGGCGGTTACATGGAACACTAGACGAAGAGCAAGAGTCCATAATTAAGAAAGAAAAATCTTTTTGGCGTCAAGTACTCACTAGACTCCTTGATGCTACTCCACTTTCAACCTGTAATTCAGCTTTTCGTGGTGGCCATAGAGAAAATGCATACAGCAATGATTCAAGTCCAAGAGGAAATTTTTTGAGTATTGTTGAGGTATTAGCGAAATATGATCCTGTTTTACAAGAATTGTTAAGTAAACCAAAGGGTCAGACAAAATACTTAAGTCCAAAAATACAAAATGAGCTCATTGCGGTTCTGGTTCAAAAAGTGGAAAACGCGCTGGTAAATGAAATAATAACCGCACCATTTTACTCCATTATATTTTATACTACTCAAGAAACAGATCAGTTGTGTGAACTTTACCGTTACTGTGTGATCGAGAAAGATGAAAATGGAACTCCAAATGCGATCGTAATTAAAGAGTCATTTTTTAGGATTACATGAAGTTAAGGATCAAACTGCCTTAGCAATGTCCAACCAGATTATAAAATCCATAAATGACAAAAATATTCCTCTGATTAAGTGTCGTGGACAAGGATATGAGGGTTTTAATAATATGAAGGGCACTTATGGTGGAGTTCAAAAACTTATAAGAGATATCGAGCCAAATGCGGTGTATGTCCATTGTGCTGCTCATAATTTAAATCTGGTAGTTAATGATGCAGTAAAAGAGGTTACAGAAATGCAAACATTTTTTGAAACCGTGCAACAAATTTATAATTTTTTTGGGCATAGTATCAAAAGTTGGAATATACTACCAAGTTTTATATCTAATAAAGAAGGAGAGTCTTCAACTTCGGTAACATTAAAAACATTAAATCCAACTAAATGGGCAGGACGTTTCGATGCAATTTTTGCTTTGTTTGTTGAAGTTCAAAAAGCGCCAACAACAACTATTCTATTAAATTCCAAAGCAGATGAGAGAAATGAAGCTATTTCACTGAAGAAGGTCGAAAACTACAACTTTATTATGTTACTGGTTTTCCACTGCAAAATTTTACAGACCATCGACGCGGCCTCTAAAGCACTTCAGTCTAAAGCCATCGATCTTTCAAATGCCTCAAAGCGTTTGCAAGTCCGTCTGGAAGAACTGTATCGACATGAATTTGGAAATTTAAAAACGCAAGCAAATAGTGTAGCAGAAAAATGGTCTATCAACCCTGAATTTCTTAAAACTATTCAGAGGAAGGTGAAACGTCATTTTGATTAAATTGGCGAGGATGAACGTCTCCAAGATCCCGAAAGCTTTTTTAAAGTGAACATATTCTATAGTGTATTGGACATCATCATTAATCAATTGAGATCACGTTTCCTTGAAATGAATTAAATTGTTTCCAATTTCAGTGTCTTGCAACCTTCCATATTGCAAAATTTAAATGACGCCGATTTATTTAAAAAGGCTCTAGAGTTTGTTGATTTATATAAAAAAAAAGATATGTGTCTCGTTTGCCAAGGAAATTCTCAATTTTCGATCCACTTTTAGGCACGTAATAGAAAAATCATCTTCTATGAGAGAACTTGCTGATTTATTAATCATAAAGAATCATTTTATGTCTTCAAGCTTTCCTGAAGTGTGCACTGCATTTCTGTTATTTGTAACCATTCCTGTGGCTACGGCTAGTGCCGAGCGATCATTTTCAAAATTAAAATTGATAAAAACTTATTTAAGAAATTCTATGGGACAAGAAAGGTTACGCAACTTAGCTATTCTATCCATCGAACATTCCATGGCCCGAAATTTGAACTTTTATGGTGTCATTAACACTCTTGCTGAACAGAAAGCTCGAAAAAAGGAATTTTAATAATTCAAATTTTGACTAAAAATAAAATTGTTATTTAAATTCAATACGCTTTTTAAATTAAAAGTTACTTGAAAATCAACAGAAAATACACACGATAATTATAATAGCGTTGGTACGTACTTTACGTAGTGATTTATTAAAAAGAAACTAAAACGTTGGTTGAGCTTCTTTACATTGAGGGAGGGCCCCATCCGATGAATTTGCCACGGACCTCAACGGTATAGTTACGCCACTGAATGAAAGACAAGTTTCTATCGACTGTCTTGTTTCATGACGTCAGAGAGGAATTTATTTCCCATGTAAAACCATTTTACTATGTTGCTTGCTTTGATGTTTACAAACTGAAGGCTCTTGTACCGCGAAATCGCTGAAACAAACGTATTTTTGTGAAAGGGGTGAAGTTATTATTGTCTGGATAAGTTGAATAGAAAAGGCTTTATTTATTTTTCTCTATTTGTCTTTACACAATAATTACGATGGAAAAATAAACATATTGATACTGTGCAAATGGATTTGACCGTGGAAGATAAATTCTTTGCCTTGGCATTTCTGCAGCCGACAGCGTCAAAACATTATCGTCTCCGCTTTCAGAGTCTGATGAAAACATAATTAAGGAATTGAATGCCTAAGTTCTCAGAATATTATGGCACACACATATTATCTTCGTATACCTGTTTATACTTGTATAACACATAATACAACTATGCATTAAGTTAACCAACAAACATATAATGACGCAAAAGTAGGCTACCCAACCAACACAATGGCACACAAATTAAGTTTGTGGTATACCATATGCGATATAGAATTTTAATTAATTTATTTATTTTAGAATTATTTATATCAATAGAAGTCAGTATTTTTATTTTTTCTTAATTATTATTTTCTGCCCTGACTTAGGTAACAGTAATTAGTTTATGTAAATCACCCATCCATCTTATAGGGTTTAGTTAAATATTTAATTTTTTCTAACCCATAAATAATTAATTTTATGATTTTTCAATTTTTTTGTGATTGTTATTTTTTGAAGTAATTTTAAAGTTGTAATTTTTCTTTTGTAATTTTTTGTTTGGTTTTGTGTGTGTTAGAGTTTTGAGTTTTGCTTTACTTTAGTTTGTAACCCGCGGTACCCCGGATCCGAAAGTTGCGTGTTTTGGCAGCGTTTGATTGGTCCATGATCTTGCTCCAAGGCCGGCTTCTTGGTGGTTACTTTAAAAAGGGCGGAAGTTTCCGCGTTCTTTGGGATTTTCCACCTGAAATTCCCAGCGCCATCATAATAATAATTATTTGGTTGCCCACCATAAGAAAATGGTAATGTTAGGTGGCCACGACATTGATAGAAGAGGTTGTACGCCCGATCTTTAATTTTTTAATTTGAGGTTGTTGTTTTTTTTTTTTCCTTCCCTCACCCCCTCCCGCTCTGATCATCGAGAAGACGTCGACGGCAGCCATGGTGTGGTATGACGCCGTATTTACTACAGACACCACCCTTTGTGCACGGCCGGAAGGGCCTCTAGGCGCCAGATTTGCGTGTCATCAATTTTGAAATTAACTTTTCTAGCGACCGAAGTAACTTTCGTATAGTGTTATTTTGTATTTTTTTTCCACCGTAACCCAGTGGTACTGGGATCTGCTCTACCGATATCAGTTAGCTAGTAGTATCAACTTCACATATAAATTTGAGAACTTTTCAGTACATACATTTATATTGACTTTATTCTGTGACAAAAAAAAACCTTAATTTATTTTATTTAAAAATTTATTTTGAGAGTTATTTTTAAGAACAGTAAATTTTCGGAAATTCATTTAACGTGCGTTTTAAGTGAGACGACCCTGAACTTCGCTTTCGTAACATTCATTTTTTTTTACCGTCTGAGAAAATTTCTAGGTTTTTCTTTTCTTTTTCTTCCCAATTAAATACATTTTGTAATGAGGGTGATATTTCAAAGTTAAAGCATCATATCTAACATTTTATCTTATTCACCAACACCTTCACCACGTTTTACTTTACATTGAATTTTCAATAAATACTGTATATTGAAACCTATTTTTTTTTTTGTTGGTTATGTTTGGTAGTTTGTTCCTTGTTACTTCTGAGTGAATTCTGTATGCTGATTTCAAGGGTTGTGTTTCGTTTTGTGTGTGTGTGTGTGTTTTTTTTAACACGTCTCACTTTATCTGCCATTACTCATGTAGCTCTCCACACTATTCCGAATACATTTTCTCATGGCGCTCAACAAACAAGCCAATTTATACAATCACTAATATATAGCAAATCAGTACATACACAGACAACTTCATAGTGTAAATGTTAATGACAGTGTTGCAAGCCTGAAGTTTTAAAAGTATGTGTCATGATTGAGTCCATGGAATTATCTGAAGTGTTTTAATACGTGCCCTTGCCACAGGATCTGGACAATTTAGAACAACACTTATTTAAAATGGACTATGCACAGGTATATATACGAACAGCAGTGGAGTNGAGGATCTGGACAATTTAGAACAACACTTATTTAAAATGGACTATGCACAGGTATATATACGAACAGCAGTGGAGTGTGTAACACAAATACACTCTATTTATTCTGTTTTGAGTAATAAGTTAATGAACAAACATACAATGGCACAGTACATTCTTTAATGAAACGCTTCACGTTGGACATAGGTTATTCAGACTACTTTCGTTCGCCCCTCGAAATCACACTACACCAGCAGTCCTGTTCCAGCGAAAATTTCAAACCTCAGTCGTAGCTTGTAAATAAACACANCTCGAAATCACACTACACCAGCAGTCCTGTTCCAGCGAAAATTTCAAACCTCAGTCGTAGCTTGTAAATAAACACATATTGATCTCGAATCATCTCCCTTGAACCGCCAAACTCGACGGTTCACGCCGAAGTTAATTTCGATCTCCAGTCATGTGCAGATCTCGGTTGGTGAAACAGATTTGCAGGTCGATCCTGGATCAAGGTCGCTGGCGATCTCGGATCGAGAGATGAATTTCAATAGTGCAACCGGCCCTAAGTTGGTAGCACTGTTGGCGCCCTCACGCTGGGCTCACTGTTTTATTTATACTTTTTTTTAATGTTGGGCGTGCTGGCCAGCAGCACAAGAGAAATGACAGGAAACAGCAAATTATGGTTCCAATAACAGTCGGGGTTGTGATGTTTATAAGCTCTCTTTCCGTAAGGGCGGACCTACTCTGATCCACCAATCCCAAAACAGCAACCCAATTGCCATGAATTCTGTCCACAGCGACTTGGGCACGAGCTCTCCGTTGTTTCTCAAAATCTTTTTTTCTACGAGATTGCCAATTTGAATTTCAGATTTTTCATTGTTACTTGTGCCGTATTTTTAACTTAGTTTTGGNAGAATATTTCTTGCAAGACAGATTTGTACAGCATTTGAGAAACAGAAAATGCCCTGTTCTTATGCAACTTACAAGTATCAAGCGATTATCTTAGCCCTTCTTTGCTGGTCACAAGACCGAACTGTGGCATAGGCAGATATTTATTTCTTTGAGGGGATGAGGTGGTTTCTTCACTGACAAAAACAGCGCCTATAAAATTTTCTTGAGCTGTAGGACAACTGTATTTTTATTTAATTTATTTGTACTATTTTGTTATATTGTTTTATTTACTAAATTTCTTATTCTACAGATAACTAACTATAGTCCATTCACGGGTGCTTCCAACTTGCCTGAAGGCCTTTTAAAGTTCTACTACCAGAATATTCATCTGCCTTATGCAAACACAGCTTACCCGAGTCTAGAAAATTACACGAAAGGGTGAAAGCGCCGCATTCGTGCGCACATTGTTTAATAATACTTTTCATGAGAAGCATTTCTTACTAAGCATACCGAGACAATTATTTTCTCTCTGTTTTTATTAGTTTTAATTATAAATGAAATATTATCATTTATAGATAACATTTAAGTAAAAGTGTACTTTTAACAAAAAAATAAGGTACATTTTGTTAACAGAAGTATAAAATAAAACGCTTGTGATGCATGGCATATTTAGGAAAGAATCAAACACATCATATGTACATGAGGTGATTTTTACAAAGGTTTGATTCATTAAGTGTGAAGAAACCGTGAATAGACATATATATAATTTTATTTTTTAATGCATTCATATTTCAGGCCAGCCGGGTCACTCCGGATTTTCGTAAGTGGTAATTGTGCCAGACGATGCCGCTGGTCAGCGGGTTTTCTCGGGGATCTCCCGTTTCCCCCGCCCTTTCATTCCGGCACTGCTCCATTCCCACCTCATTTCACCATCATAGACTCTC
Organism: Clitarchus hookeri; assembly: GCA_002778355.1. Lineage (NCBI taxonomy): Eukaryota > Metazoa > Arthropoda > Insecta > Phasmatodea > Phasmatidae > Clitarchus > Clitarchus hookeri. The sequence goes on along the minus strand of NQII01010383.1, from coordinate 6,759 downwards.
AATACCTCGCTGTTAAGAGCTGTCCAAACTTCTCAACTCAACTCTCAACATATTTCAGGAAACTGGGGGGCGGGGGTTGAAACCAGGACATTTCCTATCCCGTCACCGTCCACGACACTGATATACGTCAACCAGAAAAATAGGATAAATAGTAAATTTAAGATTTGCAAAATTTTATATCAGAAGAAAACTTCGATAGTTATATGGGGCTCAGTCCTAAGATACGATTAGTTCACAATCTCCTAGCATCTTTGACTCCAGCGAAGAATCTGGCAGGTTAGAAAACAATTATTCGAGTTTTAAGATTGGTATTATGTTTAACGTATTTTAGCAGTTTTTTTTAACTAATTATTTATACCAATATTGAAATGTAGCTTTATTTAGAATGCTCATAACAAATTCACTAAGTCATTTGGTTGATATGTCGTTCGAAAACGTTTCATCTATATCCTACGTTGATTACTGTACAAGAAAAACTATGTGGGGACGATTGACGAAAACTAAATCCAATGTATGGTTGCACGGTGCTTATTTTTAACTGCGCACTATCACTTTGTGTTACTGTTGCGTGTTCCCTTATTGTGTTATCTGTTTGTTTCAGTAAGCTATGCACGGGCGCTGTTATTAGTACACCCTGTTGATATCCAATAACGTGGTGTAACGGAACTTACCTTTCTGCTGCAATTTAGGTCACCGTTATCTACAGAGAAGACGGAGCGAACAAGTGGAATGGTTCGTCTCGTATACTATTTCTATTTATAGCTGCAGGACGGACGTTATTTGACCTGTGAAGACGGTAAGAAAAACATAACGGAAATAGACTTTTAAGAAATGTGTAAATACACGGTAATTGACGTTTGAAACCAAATTTAAAAAAAAACTGCTATGCAGTTTACACACAGAACTCTACAGAGGTTCTCCGTCAAATGAGCACTTTAAAATAAACCCTTTAAAACATATTTCTGCCCGTAACTGCAGATTTGACGGAAACCCTGTCTGGCGTATCAAAAGTGATGTGGCAGTAATCACTGAAGGTAACGTTAATTGCAAGCTTTCTCGAGCGTTGTCACAATATTTGTTATGGCTTCCGAGTTGCTTTACAGCCCTGATGGTGCCTGCTGAAATGTACGACGAAACGTATTGTAGGTAAACTGTATTACTTCCAAGTGCAAGTCCTTGAATATCAAGACAACCATGACTGAAAATAATACAACGATTTGGTGCCATATTGAAGGGTAATTTTAAAATTTGTGGCTACTGAAGTTTGTTCATAATGGTCTCTATCTCTTTTTTTTTTTTTTTGTATAAACGCCGAATTGAGAATTGCAGTAATATTGACACATTCATGTTCATTAACACTTTTAGTTTCTTTGAATGTCACAGGGGTACCTGTCAATAAAGATAATGTTAAATTTTACAAGTGGTGGAATGATATACAATGGTCAGAAAGAATAAACTAATCATAGCTTTCAAAAGGGCTCTCTCAACAGGAAACCGATGTCAACTATGAAATATTGTTGACTATGTATAGTCCATTAATGGTTTCTTTCAACTTAACTAAAGCCCTGCTTAAGTTCTACTTTCAGGCTATTTCTCCACCTCATGCAAACAAATGGACAACACGCCATATTTTTGCGCACTCAATTTAATAACATTTTGCATGAGAACTATTTCATACGAGGCATTACCAACACGCCTATTTTCTCCCTGTTTTTACTCATGTTAGTTACAAATGATATATTAAAGTTCATAAATGAAATAAAAGTAAAAGTCAAATTTAACCAAAAATAAAACACTCTTATATTAACAGATGTGTAAAACGTTTTAAATATGTTATATATTTAGGAAACAACCAACATAGGGTGATTTTTCAAAGGTTTGATTCAAAATGTGTGTGAAGATATTTCGAATAGACTACATACAGTGGCTCACATTAATATTCGGGCACCGATGATTATCGCAGTTTCATAGCCTTATGTTACATTGGTAATGAAGATAAAAATAAATCATATTGCACAATCATTCTTGTGTGCTTTAAATGAAATGCAATAGTAGCCAATAACTGAAATGAGCAGTGTAAGTTAATGCAACACAATATTTTGTCCTCGCGTGCTTCATAAGTACGCCACTTTAATATTCGGCCAGTTGTGGTGGACGCGTGGCACAGGCATGATGCACATTGCGTTCGTACCTTGTTTCATTCCCTGCAAGCTCTCTGCACTGAGAGGTTGTATTGGATATTTCTGTTGACTGCGTCAGTCAGGAAAACAAGACGTAGGGCAGGAATACAACGTTTGAACAGCGGCAGCTGGTCATTTTTCATCATGCAAAGAAGAAATTTCAACGAGAAATTGCGGAGCACTTGAATCTGCCGAGGTGCACTGTTGGAGACATCATAAGAAGGTTTCAGAAGGAAGACAGAATAGATTCGGTACCTCAAAAACGACACCCAAAGAAACTAAGTGAGAGAAAAGAACTTCTAGTAATCAGGAAAATAAAGAAACGTCCGAAAATTAGTGCTTGCAAACTTAACAACGGAGGTACGCAATGAATGCGGAAAGAACGTCCATCCAGAAACCATACGACGAGTTATCAGAAGAGCAGGATATAATAGCAGGGTATCTAGAAAGAAGCCTTTCATTAATGAGGCAAATAGAAGTAACGACTTACATTCGCAAAAGACCACGCTGACAAAGATGAAAATTGGTGGAATTATGTTATTTTTGCTGATGAGACGAAATTTAATGTGTTTGGTTCAGATGGCAGGGTAACAGTATGGTGCAAGCCAAATCAGGAGCTAAAACCTGGGAACATACAACCTACTGTGAAACACAGTGGAGGTAGTATTATGATCTGGGGCTCTATATCTACAGCAGGTGCTGGAGAGGCTGTACGTGTCGATGGAACAATGAAAAAGGAAGACCATCTCAACACCCTGACAAAAAACCTACACAAGATGGATGATAATCTGTGTAATAGGAACACGTTTAAGTTCTACCAAGATAATGACCCAAAACAAAAGTCATACATTGTCAAGAGCTGGCTTTGGTATAACTGTCCCAAAGTCATTAACACACCTTCTCAATCACCCAACCTGAATCCCATAGAAAATGTGTGGGATGAACTCAAAAGAAGACTGTGTACTACAACAATTAGGTCCACAAAAGAATTAGAGAAAAGGTTCAAGGAATGATGGAGTAAGATTGGCTCCGAATGTACCAGGAATATAGTTGCTAATATGCCACAACGCCTGCGATAAGTAATTAAACAGAATGGCCATGCTACCAGGTACTAAAAAACTGGNAGGAAAATAATTGCTAATATGCCACAAAGCCTGCGAGAAGTAATTAAATAGAATGGCCGTGCTACCAGGTACTAATTAATGCTTGTTTAGTTTTCAAAGAGGATTATGTTTGTGTTTGAATGATGATGGCCGAATATTAAAGTGGCGTACTTATGCAGCATGGGATGACAAAATCATATATTTTTTTTAAAGTTGCATTGCTCATTTCCGTTATTGGCTACCGCTATATTTAATTTAAAGCACACAAGAATGATTGTGCAATATGATTTATGTTTATCTTCATTACCAATGTAACATAAGGCCATGAAACTGCGATAATCATAGGTGGCCGAATGTTAATGTGAACCACTGTGCATACATATACATACGTATGAAAGAGTGCGCCGAGTAGGTTGTCTGTGGTTTCATTTGCGTCATCTGCATTTTTATTGCTCCATGCGACAACAAATATAAAATGTGTCATAGATTTTTTTGGGTGGAGTGAAACATATGGTGGGGTTATATTCGTACAGACTCCTTTACAAGTTTGAAATGTATGGTGTGGCAGATCTTTATCAGGAAATTATTACATTGGCACTATATTAAATGTAACGGCCAAACTTCAGCTTTTGCAATGATTTATTTATTTAATTTTTGAAAATAGATACTGAATGCTTAAAAATACCGTAACATTTTGCGGGAATTTTATATTTATTTCTGCTGCTTATTTGTTCGGTGAATACTTTTCGAGATTCAAGGTTTAGTAAACATGAAACTAAACTACTAATTCTGCACAAATACTGTATACGTTTTTCCACAGGTTTTGTGAATTTTTTAATACTTTTCCAGCATCTTTGCTACGTTGTTTAAACACGGACTACAATAACTTTTAATTTGAATGTGCTTACAATATTCACACTCCGTGCAAGACAAATCGTAGGGCCTAATAGCATTTTCAAGGCAAAACAGGCACCGTTTCGTCACTCAAACATTCATTTTGCGATTCCCGACAGTTTACTTGTTGTTGGTGAACCTTGTTTTACGGCCGAGTACGTGAAGAAGTTCGGGTCCGCAGATTAGGACACGTGAAAAGATATCCTGCCTCGGAAAGGATACAATTTTAGACATCTCATTGTACATGTTTTTTGCTTGCAATGGGCCCCTGTTTTCAGTAACCGTGGGGATAGAGCAAATTACACCTTCTACTGCACCCAGCGTTCCAGCCGAGCGTTACGCATCTGTTAAGGGCTGTTCACGATAAAGTGAGCTCTCTTGAAATCAGACTTTGAAATTAAGAGGAATCCCTAGTAAAATTAAACTCCTTAAAGGCGTTGGTCTCAGAAAAATGTGTTATTTTATATTTGGGCCATATATTGTTCAATCTGTAGGCATTGTCTGTGACTACCTTATCCTCAGATAAATAATTTTTAGACTGCATTGTTTTCGCAAACGTCAAAATTTTACTGTTTTTGTGATGTACAAATAAAGTAAACCAAACTATTTGCAGGAAATTTAAAAAGGGTATCTGAAAGATCTTGTCTTAGTCCATTTTAAGATATGTTTAGCACAAGCTATTTTCTAAAAATTTAGGGGCAACCAAAAATAAAAAAATATGCAAGAATTTCCTTATTTTCAGAAAAATTTTTAAATCGATAAAACATTTCCTTGTACAATTTTATAGATGTTTTGAAGTAGCTCTTTGCATCTACTTTCAGTGTGAATTATCTCATTTCTGTACGTAAGAATGTTTTAATTATTTGTAAATCACAAAAAAAAAAAAACAGTAAAATTTTGACTTTGAAGAGTATTTTTGCAAAATCCATCCAGTCTAAAAATATTTTATCTGAGGATAAGGCGGTTACAGATAATGCCTACAAGTTGAACAATATATGGCCCAAATATAAAATAACACATTTTTTTCCGTGGCCAACGCCTCTTAAGATCACGTCCCGCCTTAAGGAAACTGGGCAGGAATGCCATGAAATTTTTGTTTCCTTTCTCTTTGAAAATATTGAATAGGATAAAAGTAGATAATAGTTATGTACCTTTCCTAAAAAATATTCTCATTTCCAGACAGTTTATTTACTCAAATACGCGTATACGTGCAAACATTAATTTCACATACAATATTTTACTATGGAGTCCCCTTAAGTCACTGCCCATAACTTCACGTATTGTAGGGACTGCGGTGGTGTAGTGGTCAGACTATTCGCCTCCCACTAATTCGAACCGAACCGGGTTCGATTCCCGATGGGGTCACCCTCCGGATTTTCGCATGTGGGAATCGTGCCGGACGATGCCACTGGTCGACGAGTTTTCTCGAGGATCTCCCACATTCCGGCGCTGCGCTTGATTCACCTCGCTTCACCCGATCGCCTTGGTGGGAGGTGAGTGATATAACCCCTACACCACGGCAGCTACGGTGGGGTTTCCTTGTGCTGGGCAAAAAACTCATATAAAATAAAGTCGGGGCGTGGCTGTGTAAGGGACACGACCGCAGATTTTACGAGAATACATCTGCTTTAACAGGTAATATTTTCAGTAGAACATGGTAATGAAATGGCTTTTATTTCTTAAATCGACATATATATATATATATATATATACGATATATTTAGTTTGGCACCAAAATCAGCTCGCTAGCAAGTCGATGTCGTGAGGTATACTGCCGCGAGCCCTCGCCTTCTCCTCACGTGCCAATTCAAGGCTACGCCCACATCGCAGTCATATGCCCGATAAAACGAGACCACGTTTATTTCAACCGTGTTATTAATCGTGAAGTTATAGCGTCGGGATGGATCACTCTCCAAACGTTATAGACCCGTTTCCTTTCTGCTACCCTTGTGTCGGTTTGATTTTAAAGACGTATTCACATCAAAACCCACAGGTATATTTTTTTTATAATAGATTAGATCTTTCTGTACAGGAAGTTTAAGCTATTCATTGATAATTGAGCAGTTTTTAAATCATCATTTCAAAAATGTCATGGCTCTTGCCTGAAAAAGTGTTTACAGGCTCACTGACGGACATTCGTTCAGTAAAGTTGGTAACGACGCGACGGAGGGAAAGTAGTTCCAAGTCTTAACTCTGAATAACAAGTGTTATTTGCGAGTACTGGAATGATTTTCTTTCTTGATGCTTTTCTATTGCATATTATGTGTAATGCTGAGCCAATTTGTAAAATATCTACTTTTCAAATAGTTTCACAGTTTCGCTTGACCGACGCATGAAAAGTGATCAGGCCCGTGGCAGTGTTAATTCAACAAATTGTGAAAGAGTACACAATGTGCATACAAGTATATCTTAAGCATGGCTTTCAAAAGTGCTCAGTTAACCGCAAACAGAATATACAGTCATGATAAAAATTATTCATACAGCACCGTTTTACCTGATAATATTTTTTTGTATAAAATAATTACAATATGACGAAACATCTACATATATCCACAGAAAAAGTAATCTGCAACTGCCAGTGC
>NQII01010382.1:26869-37174 GCA_002778355.1 Clitarchus hookeri | reverse complement strand
AAGAACCAACCCAAATCTCACCACTCCGTTCCCTTTGGCGTAAGCGCGCCAATCCCCAGGTTGGTCGCGCGTGAACAGACAATGTGGCGTCTGAATGGCTGCTGCGTGCTGGGTTGCTGGCTAGCAAGTACGTTACAAAGGCGCTTATTGACGAACGAACTTNGCGTCTGAATGGCTGCTGCGTGCTGGGTTGCTGGCTAGCAAGTACGTTACAAAGGCGCTTATTGACGAACGAACTTCCGACACGTTGCTGGACAGTGACTCCATATTGTTGGCGTGTGCGGCTGGAGTCCACTGTATAAGCGACTGTTTCACCTCTGCATTCTCAACACTTTGCACATTCACTGACATTCAAGACAAACTAGAATTGTGTCACTTATAACCACATTATAGGAACGGCATTTCTGTTGGTTTCTGCTTTCCCCTTNTCAAGACAAACTAGAATTGTGTCACTTATAACCACATTATAGGAACGGCATTTCTGTTGGTTTCTGCTTTCCCCTTGCCCTACGTCATATTGGCACGCACCACGTTTGACAAACTTACTGCACTGAATAAAAATTATTACTGACTGGCTGTCAGCCAATGGAGTGCCGAGTTGATAATCTCCCGATCGAAAATCCTTTCATGTGTAACACACAAGACAATCTATATTGTTCATATCAGTGTTGTAAACAAATGTTACTATTTCTACTCGCGATAATTAGTGCTGGTGAGCTGTAAAGTTTCTTTTATAGGCCCCGTTCGCAGTTATTTGAGAACTTTTGAAACCAGCCTTTGAAAAGTGCCACTGCTGTTCCCTACATAGGAACGGTTAATATGAATGGTATGCGCCCTGTAAAGTTAGTTAACGACGGAAGAAAAGTAGTTCCGTGTCTTAACGTTGAATTATACGTGTGAGGGCAAAATTTGTGAATACAGAATTTCTTTATTTTACTTTCTGTCTTTGTAATGCTCATAAGTTAAATTAGTAAAATATTTACTTTTCAAATAGTTTCACTCGACTGACGCTTGAATAAAGATCAGACACGTGTCAATGTGATGTTAATTTTACACATGGCGGAAGAATACACAATGCGCATACAAGTAGGTCTTAAGCAGGGCTTTCAAAAGCATTCATTTAATGGTGAACAAATCCTGACAAGCATTGTCGAAACAATGAAAATGCAAAATGCTTACATACGAAATTAGTTTTCTGTGGCGGAGGGTTTTGCCTTTTTAGTGTGGCTCGAGTATAGCGTTTAAGTTGTTAAGAACTCTGTGATGTAAATTTGATCAACTCACAACTTTACCGTGCCCGTGATTCCGCGAAGTATCAAACATTGTAGAAATAGGTATTGAAAATAATGTGTGTACGTTGTAAAGCTTGTGTCGGTGATTTTCAAAATAATTTTTTATGAGTATTGTATAATAGCTTAAATTCATCTCGATTCATCCGCTCATTCCGTTTACGTATTACGTGATCGTTTTCTTACGCGTCCGTGCATTGTACATGTGTAGGAATAATTCAAGAGAGCATACTTTTTGTAGCATGGCGTGTCAAAATCTCAATTTTAGTGTATGTGGGGGACGTACAAATAAAATAAACAAAAATATTCACAGAAATTTTTTTGCAAGGGTGGCTGAAATGTCATGTCTTAATTCATTTTAAAATATGCTTTGCAAAATTTATCTCGCGACAAAATTATAAACTACAACAAAAAAAAAAAAAAAANGAAATGCCATGTCTTAATTCATTTTAAAATATACTTTGAAAAATTATAAACTACAACAAAAAAAAAAAATTTCCTTATTTAAACAATTTTTAAAATTGCTAAATCATTTCATAAAGATCTCTTGGAGTAACTTATGGTATCTTATTTCAACGTGAGTTATCTTATTTCAGGAAGAGAGTTCGTTTTTATTACATATACATCCCAAATACACTATAATTGTGACTTTCACATGCCATTATGCAAAAAATTCGTGGTCGGAAATTATTTTATCAGATTAAATGGTACTTGTAAGTAATGTGAACATTTTGAACAGTGTATTTATGCACAAATGTAAATTTTTTTTATTACCAGCATTTTTTTTAAAGCCGCGGATTAACGAGAGCTTGAAGTCTAGCTGTATTGCAGCCGCAAATATTTCAAACACAGTGCCGAATTAAAAAAGAACTAAGCTTTAACAACTGTTGCGTTCTGCACGNTTGCAGCCGCAAATATTTCAAACACAGTGCCGAATTAAAAAAGAACTAAGCTTTAACAACTGTTGCGTTCTGCACGTTATCAACTGTTCAAGCAGACCCACTCCCACCCCAAGGTTTTTCGGCACTGGAGGCAACTGAGTCCTTCCTCCCTATGTAACTAATTTCCCATCATTTTTTTTTTNACCCCAAGGTTTTTCGGCACTGGAGGCAACTGAGTCCTTCCTCCCTATGTAACTAATTTCCCATCATTTTTTTTTTTTAAACTAAGAACTTACATTCCACCAAACCAGTGACACTATTAAAATCACAATTTATAACAGTTAATGCGTAACTTGGCCAAAAAAAGAATCGCCACCAGTACTTCGTAGGCATTTAAATCAAACACGGACACACATTGACCTGGCGGGGCTCCTNTCAAGACAAACTAGAATTGTGTCACTTATAACCACATTATAGGAACGGCATTTCTGTTGGTTTCTGCTTTCCCCTTACCCTACGTCATATTGGCACGCACCACGTTTGACAAACTTACTGCACTGAATAAAAATTATTACTGACTGGCTGTCAGCCAATGGAGTGCCGAGTTGATCATCTCCCGATCGAAAATCCTTTCATGTGTAACACACAAGACAATCTATATTGTTCATATCAGTGTTGTAAACAAATGTTACTATTTCTACTCGCGATAATTAGTGCTGGTGTGCTGTAAAGTTTCTTTTATAGGCCCCGTTCGCGGTTATTTGAGAACTTTTGAAACCAGCATTTGAAAAGTGCCACTGCTCTTCCCTACATAGGAACGGTTAATATGAATGGTATGCGCCCTGTAAAGTTAGTTAACGACGGAAGAAAAGTAGTTCCGTGTCTTAACGTTGAATTATACGTGTGAGGGCAAAATTTGTGAATACTGAATTTCTTTATTTTACTTTCTGTCTTTGTAATGCTCATAAGTTAAATTAGTAATATATTTACTTTTCAAATAGTTTCACTCGACTGACGCTTGAATAAAGATCAGACACGTGTCAATGTGATGTTAATTTTACACATGGCGGAAGAATACACAATGCGCATACAAGTAGGTCTTAAGCAGGGCTTTCAAAAGTATTTATTTGATGGTGAACAGATCCTGACAAGCATTGTCGAAACAATGAAAATGCATACATACGAAATTAGTTTTCTGTGGCGGAGGGTTTTGCCTTTTTAGTGTGGCTCGAGTATAGCGTTTAAGTTGTTANTACATACGAAATTAGTTTTCTGTGGCGGAGGGTTTTGCCTTTTTAGTGTGGCTCGAGTATAGCGTTTAAGTTGTTAAGAACTCTGTGATGTAAATTTGATCAACTCACAACTTTACCGTGCCCGTGATTCCGCGAAGTATCAAACATTGTAGAAATAGGTATTGAAAATAATGTGTGTACGTTGTAAAGCTTGTGTCGGTGATTTTCAAAATAATTTTTTATGAGTATTGTATAATAGCTTAAATTCATCNGTGTACGTTGTAAAGCTTGTGTCGGTGATTTTCAAAATAATTTTTTATGAGTATTGTATAATAGCTTAAATTCATCCCGATTCATCCGCTCATTCCGTTTACGTATTACGTGATCGTTTTCTTACGCGTCCGTGCATTGTACATGTGTAGGAATAATTCAAGAGAGCATACTTTTTGTAGCATGGCGTGTCAAAATCTCAATTTTAGTGTATGTGGGGGACGTACAAATAAAATAAACGAAAATATTCACAGAATTTTTTTTGCAAGGGTGGCTGAAATGCCATGTCTTAATTCATTTTAAAATATACTTTGAAAAATTATAAACTACAACAAAAAAAAAAAATTTCCTTATTTAAACAATTTTTAAAATTGCTAAATCATTTCATAAAGATCTCTTGGAGTAACTTATGGTATCTTATTTCAACGTGAGTTATCTTATTTCAGGAAGAGAGTTAGTTTTTATTACATATACATCCCAAATACACTATAATTGTGACTTTCACATGCCATTATGCAAACAATTCGTGGTCGGAAATTATTTTATCAGATTAAATGGTACTTGTAAGTAATGTGAACATTTTGAACAGTGTATTTATGCACAAATGTATATTTTTTTTTAAAGCCGCGGATTAACGAGAGCTTGAAGTCTAACTGTAATGCAGCCGCAAATATTTCAAACACAGTGCCGAATTAAAAAAGAACTAAGCTTTAACAACTGTTGCGTTCTGCACGTTATCAACTGTTCAAGCAGACCCACTCCCACCCCAAGGTTTTTCGGCACTGGAGGCAACTGAGTCCTTCCTCCCTATGTAACTAATTTCCCATCATTTTTTTTTTAAACTAAGAACTTACATTCCACCAAACCACTGACACTATTAAAATCACAATTTATAACAGTTAATGCGTAACTTGGCAAAAAAAAGAATCGCCACCAGTACTTCGTAGGCATTTAAATCAAACACGGACACACATTGACCTGGCGGGGCTCCTCCCCAAATGGGGCGTGAACCAGTGAGCATTCACATTTCTGGGTAGGCCTGAAACCTAGTCTTCGTCTATAATCGACTTGACGCTAAATGTCGAGCGCTAAAAGTTACCATAAGAAAACCGCCATGTCTACAACTGACAAGACATAGGAAAACTAAAGTAGGGTAGGTTTTGTAGAGAGGAATACTTTCAATTATGTTGCTAATTTGTAAAAATACCTATCTACCCAGGTAATGTCTGTTATCATTTGATATTTTGGTAAAAACTAGATTCCGCAGAGTTCATAGTTACGCCAAATATTAAAAATAATATTTTTTTGGGGTACTTGTTACTTGGTTTCGTACGTAGATGTACGATGACTGCGAGTTTATCTGTTGGCGAATGTGCATACTCACAGGTTGTTTGCGCTAGTTGAGATGTTAAACGTTAAACACAAGGACTTGGAAGATGGCCAACTTTTCACGCGATGGCCTTTACAGAGTCGCCGCTACGTTTAACGTCAGTTGCGATCAGACCCCATTATTCAACAGGCATCCATGGCCTACTGTTAACGCCAAATCAATCGCAGACGCTTCTCGAGGCTATGCGCCTTACTTATCAACGGGAATATCTGGGGTGCATTCCAAAGCTAAACAGTTGATGCTGCGCTTTGACGTTCGCGTGCAATCATGAAAAAGCATATCTGTAACGACTGACGAGGGGAGTTGGTCCATCGCAACACGCGATACGGGTCATCAGCACAAGTGCTCTAAAGACTGTCGCGAGTGTTTCCGAACTCGGCTAATTGGGCGGAGAGAATTTCACAGCTATGTGCACATCCGACAGATAGGCCACGGCAAGGTCGAGGCAACTCGCATGCTGAAGGAGACTGCTCATAGTGCGGCGGCGCCGGTGAAGACGCACCCGTCTTTGTTAGCTACGCATTTCTGAGAGCCTTGTTTAGGATATAATTGTACTACACATTTTATATCATTCACATGCAAAGTTACACTGTCATCTACCCCTTGATAAATACATCCAGAAAGATACACCATTCACGGCATGTATAATTTGAACAACTGCAAAGACGGACTAAGGTAACCTTTTGCCTATACAGGATGAGGCCCTACAATGGGGACAGATTTGATAAGTAATTCCTGAAAAAGAAACGAAAAAAAAAAAACATAACACATGTCCGAAAATGTACAGCAACATAGTAATTAGAGTAGTGGTACAGTACAGGACTAAGAGCAAATATAAATGGTACAGGACATCAAAACGCTTGCCGTGGTCACAAGTAACTCAGCGCATAATCGTGGAACATTTGTTTATATAACTTGTGTTTATTATTTGAGATCAGCCATGCTGGGTGGCCCCTACGGCGTGAAATTTCAGTTTTGGCGACCCTTATGTAATTTTACTATCTGTGAAGAATCCTGTTTGGAATTAGTAAGTATTAATTACAATTATGTTTACGCGGTGTGCTAAGAGTGTGCAGAACAGAACTAGTACAGCGCGATATTAGTTTTTAGATACTTTTTGGTAGGTAACAAACGCGGGAACAAAAACCAATATGTGTTCAGTGCATCCATGGCCAGAACGGTGTATAACTATTGGGGCACAGACGCAATATAGGGTCTATGTCTGCAGCTGTGTAAACTGCTACAAAAATTTTCAATAGGCTACACAAAGTTGATATTTTATTTGTAAGATATGGTCAGGTCAGGTTATACAAAAAGAAAAATCGGCAGTCATGAGACAAAAACTATATGAAGCAGTGTTTAAAAGCGATAGTTTAAGAATCTAAGGTGTGGGGTGTAAATAGGCAGCAATTGCATTCAATATATATAAAATATGGTACACTTTCTAAACCTCCTCTAAAAAAATAACAAAGCGTAATTTGCTCACACTTGTGAAGTTATAATCAAAGAACATACATTCGAAAGTAATCCCGTTTGTTGGAGGCTGTAAGGTACACGTTATTTATAATTATAAACAAAAGTATAGTATCCATCACCCACACAAACGGGGAGCTTTTACGTTGTTAACCAGACTGGAAAAAAAGTTACAATTTCAAAAACATTCTTGCAGAGTCGTATTTCGGTAAACAGGTATTGAAATGGGGGAGGGGCTCACAACACCATTTAATAGGAATTTACAGAATCCTGTACCTTACAGCCAAGTTGGCAAGCAATGAAATTAAGTGAAACAAAAATACACGACCGCCCTGTGTCCCGTGAATGCGGAATTTTAATGTAACGCTAAATTATAAAGACTGCATATAATATCCCTGTAACCGTCGAATTCTGTGGGTTATTTGATTCATAATGATTCCCCACAGAATTTTATACCACTGCGTACCTTTTTTTTTATATTATTAATATGTGTTAGATTACTACGTTTGAATGGATGTATCTGGTATCGTTGGCATACTCTGTTTCATGTAAGCTTGCTACATTTTGACAGTTATGATGGTATATATTATGTTATGATGTGCCCGCAGGTCACAATTCCTGTTAAAATGTACTATTCTACTGGTTAACAAAGGGTCTCCAATTCACATTTGAGCAAGCAATTTTGACTGTCCCTGTGACCTGCAAGCACATCATCAAATAGTACATGTTCAGAGAACTGTCAAAATTTAGTGACCTTACATGAAGCAGAGTTATACCGCTTGTTAAATAATTGCAGCCTACAGCAATTAATTACAACAAAGAAAGGTCGCCGACCTTGGCTGGAGCCGGCATACTGAACTGTACCGGTTACCTACCCCCGCGGCGGCTATCTGGGGTAACAGGTTCGAGTCCGTTCCCCGTCTTTGTTGCAATGAACGTTGAACATTCATATTTGCAGGCATGGAAAGACAATTCTGAAAAGTACGAAAATACCACAAACCGTACAATATTTATGCAGTGAACTACGGCCGAGAGCTGACAGCAGAAAAACTATTGCCCTAGGATAAAACAAACCCATAACGATGAATATCAAATTTAAAAAACCATCCGTGAAATTACTGTTAGTCCGAAACTTACGACAATTTGAGATTGTTTTATTCAAAATTTCTTGAGGCGCCGCCCATGCGAGCAATAAGACATGCATTAATATTTACTTGAAGTATAATATTGCACTGCACATTGGCAACGTCATATGGCGGTAACTAACCTTCAATTTTCAACCCGTAACCATGGGCACAATGGAGCAGCGCTATAATCCTACGGATGAAAAATTAATAAGCAGTCGCGTTACAACTATTTTGGTTTGCGTGAAAATGACAATGACGAACAATCATGTTTGACTTTACTCACCTGACAGCACGCCGTGTGTCTGAAGGGTGACTCTCCACCTTCGTGGCGAAGCCTTGCACGCTCAACCCTCGCTAAAGTGGGCGAATCCAACAATGACGGCGATGCATTGCCCGGAGGGGTGGCGCAACCCCCGTCCACCACGAGCATTGTTCACAACAGTAACAGTCACCCCCACTATCCAGCTCCCGGCAGCAGCTCAACGTCGCACAGCTGGTACCGCACTGCCTCACCGAGCGACTGATGGCGTTACGGCGAGACGATGTAGTTGCCGGCTTCGCCGGCAGGCAGCGCGCGCGGCGCTTCTCACCAGCTGGCTGCTGCTAACAGCTGATCGGTGAAACGTCTGCAGTGTTTCTTTTGATGAAAAATCTTGATATTACTATATTAATAGTTCCATCCCAGTTTATTCATTATTATTTTATCTATAGCCTTTTAAACTCCAGTAATAGCTTCAATAGGGTTACGAGTATAATACACAATAACGTAGGCACGTAATTGAAATACAGCGAAAGTTTTAAAATGCTTTCAAAGCATCAACATTTTAAGAAATCTAACGTATTATAAGCAGGTCAATTTCAAACCCATTCCATGTTGAAAAATTAATCTAGTTATGTTATGACTTTTTATGACGTGATATCTTGTAAAATAAAAAGAGGGCCTCTTCTGGGAAAAGTTTAAGGTTATTTATTGTTATGTGGAAATTTTGCCGACTATTTGTATAAATTATATTTGTGTAAATAATAATGTAATTTTTTTTTTTACGAAAAATGTGATTAGGCACTGGCGACGAACACATGTAAAATCAATTTTTTTTTTATGTTGACAAGAATTCCAAGGAATTAATTCACTAATCCTAATTTTTCTTGAAAGTTAAAGAAACTCTTGCTGCTTTTTGCTGCTAGAGCCCAGCAAGCCTTAAAACCAAACTTAAAATGTTCAATTCACTAACAAAAACTTAGACATGTTAATGGAACTTGTTGAAAATAATAAATTGAATCATATATATATCTAAAGTAGAAATAACATCATAAGAAGAAATTTACCATAAGTTCCCCATCATTTCAACTGCCTCGGTAGCGCAGTAGGCAGCGCGTAAGTCTCATAATCTTAAGGTCGTGAGTTCGATCCTCACCCGGGGCAGTATTTTTGTTTTCGTATTTATTTGTTTCTTCACATTATCTTAAATAATGTATTTTTAATATAAAGCCGGAACGAGTTTTGAACGTAATCAAAAGAAACTGCGTATATATGTGACAACTTTCTGAAGTTAACTTGCGAGCTTCAGCAGTGTCGAGATACACTTTCAGCAAAGAATAGTACTTAATGAAAAGTAAAAAGGTTATGTTATATTTGACGTTAATTTTATTGGAAAAAATATACCTAGCATTTTAGCCTCAGCTAAATATCATTAGCAAAGTTCTGTTTTATTGCCTGCACCACTTCACACTCTCAAAATAAGTTACTCTTACTTCTGGCTTTTACACCCACTAAAGTTAATTCTAGCTATTACCAGTAGGAACGACTTTGCCCAAAGCAGAAGAGGGTTGTATGCTCGTAGCAATACAGTATTTATAGACAACAAAAGACACGGGAGACGAGAAGGCGGGAGATTGAGCAACATGACTACAAGGTGGTGCGGGACTTGGCGTTTGCGACATACGCAATTACCTGAAAAGCACACAGACAGATTACTATACTACCACAGAACACGACGATCTTAGTACTTCCTTGGATTCTCCTCTATGTTCGGATAATGTAACCCGTGACATATTTGGGTCAGAGGACCACTGTTCGGATGTCCTATGCAGATCCTGCAAGGAACCAAAACTTTATCAATGGTTGCCTGAGAACATTCCCCGTGGACTGCCTGAGGAAATTCCCAAATCGATCACCACAGAAGAATGCCTCTAGATAGATTTGAGCTCCTTTTTCTGAATTTATATTTTATATAAAATTACACTTTTAGGGCACAAATAACTGATATCTGAACGCTCATGATTATCAAATATTCATCTGAAAGCAATAATGACCCCTTAAGTTTTACCTTATTATATTATCTACCACCAATGCCTCCCATCATTTTTCACATGCTTTCGACAAAATCACAGCCTCATCTGTTTTTGACCACAGCATTAAAGGTGACGATAAACTGATACTTTCTGAGATTAACGCAATGTTTTACATCTGAAATAGAGGTGTTTCTAAAATTTAAACCCCAATACTTATTATTACACTTGCCTCAGTTTCACTTCGTAACTATAACTGTAACTTATTCAGACCTCCACAAACTCACAAATGTCATCATACCGACACTTTATTTTTGAGAAAGATATAGACAACAAACAGCTTGTGCCCACAGC
>NQII01010382.1:0-14858 GCA_002778355.1 Clitarchus hookeri | reverse complement strand
CAGGGGGGTGGGGGGCTCCTGGGTGGTGGCAGGGTAAACATGGCACAACACCTGTAGCTCTCCTCCAGGTCATGCTCCACCACACACACCTGATGGATGAAGCCCTCTACACCCTGGTGTGTCGACTTGTGGAGACATTGGGGAAACTCAGGATGTAGGAGCTCGAGAATCAGTTCGAGGGCAGCCTCTTCTCCCTCGACCTCATGCAGATGGCTAAACAGGTGCGCCTTCTGCCTGATAAGTGCTTCCACACACTCGCCTTATGCTGGATGCCAGCACAGGTCTGTATTGGCACATGACCCTGGCCATTGCATCACTGAAGCGTCTACACAAGCTCCGACCACGGCAAGTCAAACACACCGATAAGGGACCACCATTCTCTGGCACTGTCGCGAAACTGAGTCGCAGCATGGCTAGACAACTTTTCCATCGGTATACAATGCCTCGAGGACTTTCACATTGTTTCACAATCTCCTCTGGGGCTTCCCATGGTTGGCCTGCAAATGTTGGCAACAGGAAACACGTTGTCTGCCCCACCCCCACCCAGTCAGTGCAGTACAAGCAGCACATCTGATTTCAGTACTGTGGTGTCTAGATTAGTGCACGGCGCGAAACAGGTTTCACAAGCAAAGAAGCCACAAGTGAAGGATAAATGTTCACTCTGACTAGCACAGTCCCTGTATTTACAGCGACGGCATCCTACACAACATTCCACTTCGTCAGTAGGGTTATAGCACACAGGCATGGAACACAGGTTATGTAGTTCGGGGACCTGGTCCCAATTCGATCCTTCTGCCCCTTTATTGACCACACACATGCACCCTCAGTTATCCATGCCAGCAGCATTATTGATCGGTATTTGCCGAGAGCGCACAGATACAGCACACACGAGTGTGCCCGTTCCCTTCCCCATGCTCATGTTACAGGTTTCTTGGAAACCAACAGATGTTTAAAGTAATTGTTACTCTCCGCATGTGGCCTTGTTGGTAGTGCTTCTGACGAGGGAGAGACCAGAAAGCAAAATAAAGAGTCTGCATGCATACTACATAGCCTGATCCCTTTACACAGTTCACTGCACTCACGTTTCGAGGTTTTGATTGAATCTAGGCACACATTGCCTAGCACTACAGTGTTATATGCTTTAATTCGTAAGGCGGTAGATGGAAGTAAAGATGCAGATGTAGCCCAACATATCAGGCCATGATTTAATGCACGTCCATGCAGTTTACATAAACTCTTACCAGTCTCTTACATCCCCACATGGCACAATAATTAACACCAATACATTTATTCTGCTCCATTGTAGGTCTCGGAGCATGTCAAACACAAATATAGGGAGGCTAGTAACTGAAGTGTAGGAAATAAGTGCGACCACGTGCATGTTAGATCCAGAGCCATCCAGCATTTACTACACATTATTTTAACACTGAAATGTGTGGGGCACTACACGAACTCAAAAGCTATATTACTGAACAATACGAAAGTGCTGCAGCACAAAATTCTTACACCATACATCTTATACAACCCTTGGACTATATTATTATTTAAGGCTCCCCGAGTCAACAGAAGGAGCAGACTGGTTATGGGCGAAAATAAAAATGTTCCCAAAATTTAACAGGCAGGCAGAATTATCAGATCAGTGTAAACAAAGTTGAGTCCTTCGCAGACCAAGTAACACACACCTGTCTGGCTTGAGCTCCAATGAGAGACTAGCGAATGGCCGTCGGAAGCAAGGACACTAGCCCACACCGAAAGTGGTGGCCCCAGGCCAAACGCGTGAATGGAGGATGAAGCATGATCGAAATAGAAGGAAGACATTATACTAACCACAAAACTGTGCACAGGAGCAAACTGCAAAATAAATACATAATAGCCTGAAATACAAACTAAGCCCTTTTGATGTTGGCTTCAACTGTCTGCCAACTTTCGGTGCATTTTGCACATGTGCCGATGCACCGAACACATGCAACATAAGCTTTATATGCATTGCACTACCCTGCGCATTCTGCAAGCGCAGCTCATGGCAGGCCTACTGAGGCCCAGGGACGAGGTTGGAAGATAGCTTTTACACAGATTGGTGACAAGAAGATGTTTGAGTATCTTTTAAAAAGTGCACAGGGATATGCACTTAGTAATTAACATAAGTAAGTTAGATTTATCCTGGAAATAAGAGTTCAGAGATTTGGGCTGCTTCCATTAACAACAAATTCTTGAGCGCCTATTATCCTGGAAAGTTATCCTGTTTTTACAACAAGAACAAAACTTACAAACTGCCGTGAGGGTGTTTCAAAGGTGGTGGTCAGAGTCTCCACCTTACCTCGCTTACCAGACTGAAGGGTGGACAGATGAAGTTGCCCAGCACCATAACTCAGTGAGCATGAGTTAATTGAGGGTCGTGTAGTCGACGGCCCGTGGGTCCCTGGAGTCCTCTGAAGGTCTGCGGTTCTTCTAGATGTACGTGGTGCCAGTAATCCAAAGTGCCTAGTGTGTTTTCACCATTATGTTGGTGAGGTTGTGAGCCACCTCACATGCTTTTGTTGCACTTTTGTTGTGCTGCAAGTGGGTGCAGCACCCTAAGTACAAAGAATAAAACACAAGCATGGGCTTGATATGTTTATTTGTGGTTTGTGAAACATGAGCACTTATTCTACACACACACACACGGTTAAGCGAACTCGACACTCGGTTTGCCTATGACCGATGCGATGAAAACGGCCTAGGCCATGAACATTAAGTTGAAGGATACGTGTAGCACGTTAAACTCTGGATAAAGATTGCAGGGGGCAGTCGGTCAACCCCTCAGCACGAAAAGAAAGAAAATGTAACGATATTAATAAGTTATTATTGCAGTGATGTAAAGACACTGAAAAGTAGTAGTTGCCGAGGGGTCCACTGGGAGCAAAACTAGTATATTACTAGCCGAGCCCGAGTGCTGAAGCCACACTAAGCACCATGGCGTCGGATTCCTCTAAGGGTGGATGCACCCGGCGCCAAAAATGTGTGGAAAATACCCTGAGCCCTGTTATGTCTAATTCTGATATTTAATAAATAATTGATACTGAATTTGATGCCTATGGGGATCAAAGCACTTTTAATACACTAGGGATTTATTTCCCCATTATTTCAGTGCACTTGGAGTCATGTAGCACTCTTTTCCTGGCCAGTAGGATGATCGACATAACATCACTGAGGAAGATGTCGGGCATCGCGGGGGTGTACGCCTGATATCTATGGCAATGCCAATCGGAGGGATACCATGCTAGACCGCTCGCAATTTTTCCCCCAAGAGATAAAGCAAGACGGTCACTTGAGTCACGTAGTACATGACGATGAAGCAGGTATAATCTGTTCTCGCCACCACATTCAAACGTGTTCGTGCCCGGGTGTCGTCTCGTACCAGTGTCGGCTAGGTGGTGTAAGTAACTGTGGAGGTGCAAGTGGTCATGAAAGCACATCTGGACACCTGGTTCATATCAAAATACTATGCACACATATATATTGACACTCCTTGTCACGGCGAGGAATGTCGGCACGGACCCTTGCGAAAATGCTCCTTGTCACAACGAGGAATGAATTGCACCAGTGCACACCATAGAATAAAGTTGAGGTAAATCGCTTATTCGTCTTCTGCACATGTACCCAACATTGACCTACCCCAAAGTAACACAAATGTTAAAGTAACATGTTCAATAGAGATGAAAGTGTTATATCTATATTTTAAAATGACAAGTAATATTATACAGGCTGAGAATAAAAGAATACCCCAAATTTGAAGGTCTATAATATCTAAACGAAACAACCTACAACCTTGATTGACCAATCAAATGAAACATGGAACCGTGAAGATTGTTTACCATACATTCATAAATGTTCACTGTGACCACCATGAGCGGCCCGAACGACAACTACGCAATAATAAAACTCGTTCCACGCTCTTGTCTGCATTTACGGTGTTACGGTTTGGATGGTTTTCGTAACTCTCCGTTTGATGTGGTAAGGGGAAAGCGAGCTCGCATTCGACACATCAATGTGAAGGGGAAGGTCTGATGTTTCCTTTATGTTCTGAGAGATGACACTGGGAGACACTGGGAGCGTCTGTCGTCGCACTATGAGCGTGCGTTGTGTGTTAGTCCACATCACGAAGGCGACGGAGAAACAGAAGGCATTCTGTGTTATTCAGTTTGCTAAATATGAATCGGTTACTACTGTTGAATGTGATTTCCGTCACAAATATGGACGTCGTCTTCCTGATAGGTGGAGTATCGTACATTGGCTTCGTCAGTTCCGTGACACAGGGTGTATTTGCAAAGGCAAAAGTTCGGGGCAGCCGTGTGCGTCCGAAGAGGATGTGCAACAGTGTCAACCAGCATTCGTTCACAGTCCGACAAAATCAACTCGAGAAGCTAGCCGGGAAATGCAAATCCCTCAATCGATGGTATGGACAGTTTTGCGAAAGCAATTGCTGTACAAACCATGCAGGTTATAGCTCGTACAGGCTCTTACCGAAAGGGATAAAGAACTGATAGGTGATTTCTGCACGTTCGTTCTTGCCCAGAACGAGGTAGATAATGCCTTCATGTCTAAACTGGTATTTAGCGATGAAGCTACATTCCATACAAATGGTTAGGTGAACAAGCACGAGGTGATGATATGGGTCAGGAGCCTCCACATGAAACCACGGAACACGAGCGCGCTCCTTCCAAAGTGAACATGTTTTGCGCTGTATCCAAAGACACAGTTTTCAGCCCTTTCTTTTTCCACGAGTCAACTGTTACTGGACTCCCTTATTTGGAAATGCTTACAAAGTGGTTGTTTCCTCAGTTATAAGAGGCGCCGGGAGACTTCGTTTTCCAGCAGGATGGTGCGCCACCCCATGCTAGACGTGTTGGTAGTAAAGCAGTTCAATGTTTGGACACAGAAATTGGTTGTTACTGCCAGTGACATTGGTCTGCCTCATCTCTAGTCTATGGTGCGCATGGCGCGCAGGCATGAGGCAGTTGCTTCTTGTCACGCCGAGTACAAACAGGGATGGAGAAAAAGTATATGTGGACAACGAGGTTTTTATAATGAAGCTAATAACTACATCTGTGCATATGTAACATTTTACAATACAATTCAGAAAACACAGAGGGAATAGGTATGATTCAATATATGTTAATTGAATTACAATAAAAGGTAAAAGTAGATCTCATAATGAATTTTCAGAATTAAATTTCACTTCTGAGTTCAGTAGGAGCAATCGTAAATTTTCTAAATAAATAAAAATGCATAAGTCCAGAACGTATTATCAAGCAAAGTACAATAAAGAGTTTTTCATTACATAAATATAGCACCGAATAAGTCACTGCTACATAGTTCGGCACGTTAAGAGACGTGCCACACATTTGATGTCGGCGTGGTTAACCAGGGCTGTTTGGATGTAATATTGCCCGGCGACATAACTCAGTGGTGAGCTAATAATGAGGGTCGTCCGTTCGATGGCTCATGGGGACCCTGGTAATCTTCCATCAGTTTGTCGATGGGTGTCGCATACTTACCATTGCACCTTTTATATCTGATGGCGAGACCATCAGATATATAGGCCATCTCGTACACCTGAAATATGCTAACGAAATGCGGGCGATGCTACAAAGGATGCCCTACAATGAATTTGACACTGATTTCAATTGGTTGAGTGGTTGATTCACTGTCCTTGCTACAGGTGAATAATGCATTAATGATGTATGATAATGGACCCAGCACTTAAGTTGTGAAAAACTCGTGGTCTTATATTGAGACGCGATTGTGTTAAATTCTCCGGTGAGAGGGCGGTTGGCTTTTCCCTTAGTGAATTAAATATAATACAAATGTTCCGGTGTCTAATGTATTACTATTGATATTAAATGATTGCAGCCTATATGCGGTTACTGAGGGGGCTCGCGGAGCGGGCGAACAATGCCGCGGTCTTGTCTGGGTGCTGAGACGAACTGGGGCGAACCATGTCCCCTGCCGTCACAAGTGTCGGGAACCGACATCAAACGCTGAACGATGAAACATTACATGAACACTCTGTGAAGTGATTATAATGTTGAAAAATGTTATGAATTAAATTAAACACATAAGTGACATCCTCATTTAAAAACAAATGTCTGTTAATGTGTAAGTTATTAAGTAGAGGAGAATGTCACCACACTAAATGATTTGTTATAACATCGGAAGTATTTAAAGGTAATCTCCTTTTTAGAAAAATATAATTACTCTTATATAAATACATCTTAAATAAGTTATTATATTTTCTCACAAAAGCGTTCACATCTCACTTCCGATGATGCAATTGAATAACACTGGCTACAGCGTGGCCAGGTGTGTGTCTCCTGAAGGGATGGACGAGTCAACCTGGGCAAAGGGGCGTGGAATGCCATGTTTGATTGCCATTTATACAATGAAAAACAACCCCTGGCTGTAGCTGTGAATGTAGTGACTGTTTTCAATATGTTTGTAAAAATTCTGTGCACTACTGGACGACCCTTTGGGGCACTCATCTTTTCAGCTGTGGTCTACCAGCCAGTTAACATCACCCGGTGGTGTATTGCATCGTATTTAGCTGTGCAAACTACGTGAACGCAACAACCTATTGCTAGTGCGTCTAACGGCTGTGGCTTTGGGGTAAACACCGTTTCGGATAGCCTACTTATTTATTAAAATAGTTACCTCATGTAATAAATCAGTCGTGCGGTCTCTTGAGTTGCGTAATCCTTGTCGGCAAGAATTTGCAAGTTTCGTTTTGTTGACCCGCACTATGCACTCTTGGCCTGATGTAGTTAGTGTGGCTCGGTGTAGCTGGTGTAGTTGTTGTTACTCGGCAGTCAGAGTGGTCACAAGGAACTCGTGGACGCGTGGTTCATGTCACATTCTAACTGAGAGATTTATAACCAAATGGTTTGGAATGTTCTGTAGTATGTCGCGACTAGGTTAAAGCTCTTGCACCCCGCGCCCTGGCACAGTGGGTGAAGTGTCGATCAGAAGAAGTGACTTCGAAGCATCTGTTACTGCTTGTCAAAGTGGCAATCTGGTAACAGTGACCAAGAAGACTCCGTGACAGTAAATATTCCTCATCTTTACTAGCATGGTGCTAAGAACAGGAGGTGGCATGTTTTGTCTTTGCTATAGTAAGCTTTAAAGTTAGGGGGAGTTGTTTAGTCGTCATATTGTGGTTGGCATAACAAATGTTTATTTAGCCTTGTGTATACAGCACTGTAGCACTTTAAAACAGTGTTTTTGAACTGTTTTGATGAAATTTAAGTGTTTACCTCATGTGAAAACTTACGCCAGGAACACTCTTAGACCACATTCTATTCAGTTCCACCTGTCACTCATTTTTTTGGTGCGATATTTAAAGAAGAAACTACCCGGGATGTTGGGCTACATCAAAACAAAGCTCTAATATTGTGTGTCCGTAACAGTTTTTAGAGTTTACGCAAAATTACAATTTATGAGGCACATATTAGGTGACATTAGTTGTGTATATAGACGACTCGAAATGGTTGGACATGCAGTGAAAGTCTCATGTCTGCCACTTATCTCGTGGATTAACAAGCTCACACGATGTCATAACTCAGGAGGTTGTTACAGTGTTGTACAACACTGTCAGTTTCTAGGAAAAATTGTAGTTTTCAGCATATTTCCGAATATTATTGGTCAGTTGTCAGTAGTCTTCCACTTTTCATCGATAACCTAAATACAGTAATTTCACAAAATAACATTTTAATGTTAAGTCCATCATCCTAATCAACTTCGTAATAGGAAGACAGTGAAACTAAAGTAACTTTGACCTCAACGTCTGTACACCGAAACTCAAATGCCATGTTTTCTTCTGAAAGCTTGCTGAAAAAATTAAGAATGTACCACAATGCAAGATATTTTTTGGTAATTATTAATACTAGCTAGGAGCTTTAGAATAAATAATCATAAATAAAAATTGTATACATCCGCTGGTATGTATAACTAGTACTTTGCCGTGGACCACTCCTGTGTGGTCTGGCACGGCCACTGTCATTATGTCATCGGCCCATAGTCACTGCACCAGTGCGGTTTGCGGAAAATCGTGCGCCCCGATGCGTGTTCGCATTGTTCACTTGTGAACGGGTCATGGCCCGATACCGAGTGCCTGTGGTGTCCTAGAGAGATCAAGGTAATTAGGATAGGAATCAAGTGTTAGAATATGTATTAAATAGCATTAGAATTTATCGCACATGGGCAAATGTTCGTGAAATTCGCAGAATAAATGCATATCACGTGCATATTTAATGAGGTTTAGTGTTGCAAGGCTAGGGTTTTTGAAGTGTTCTAAAAATTTTCAGAATGCTATTATAATCGAGCCAAAATTAGTGAGATGGGAAATAAATAGCATTTCTTTATACCTGACCTCTCCGGTCATACAATGATCCAAAACTTAACAGACCTAAATTTTCCACATGCTCTGCAAGGCACCACATAATCATGTTTTGTATTTATATTAGTGATTAAGAAAGAACTCTGAACTCTCTCCTCAAGCTAAATTATGTCCATCCCGAATGTTGAAGGGTCCTATTGTCTGTATGTTTTATTTGTTTATGTTATGAGGTTAATAAACTAAGACACCTCGCGGGATGACGCGAGCTCTCGGCGAGGACGCGATTCGACCATGCTACCCCCGGCAGTCTGATTCCATGGGTCTTAGGTGCTACACATGCATCGCATCGCTGGGGATTTTCATACTTTGATCTGAACACTTAATTGCAAAAGGTTAACATAGGTTATTGGAACTTTTATTTAGGTTACCATCAGTCTGCCCTGCGTTCGCAGCACCTGTCCATCAGCTCAATTTACAGACCCCAAGGTTTAATTTCTATTGTAAGTTATTGCGCCATTCTTGGCCTTTTTGTACAGTAACGGCCGCTGGCAGGCATTGTGAGTCAGGTCCGCTTTAATTGACATTACACACTATTTGGCAGTACAATTTACTTGAATTAACCAAAACTTCTTAGTTCTTATTTAGGAGGTATCCTTTATTTATAAGGTAAAAAAAGTAATATTATGGCGTGGTAGAGAGCCTGAATACCCCAGCTATATATTACATTGTCCTGTAAATTTGTACCATATGTGTCAGGGGATACAGCCACGTGGTCGTTCTCCCACGATCCAAAGAACTGTGACTTCGTGTTCACACAGGAAGATGTCGCCCATTATATTAGAAATATGAATATTGTGTAGTATGCTTATTTTTCTTAACATAGTCCCTGGACGACGTCTGAATTACTATCCCCGACCGCTAAGGTAACATTAGTATTTGAATCATTATTAGCCATTTCGTTGACGTTTGATTTCAGCAAACAATTTATAGAGCTTCTATAAAAATATAGTTCACATGTGGGAATATTACTAATTACCTGTTTTCCTTTGTAGGCCGACACATTGGAGCCCCAAAATTTTGTACAGAAAAAGCTGTGATTACTTGCAAGGTCTTAAGAACCAAACATTTGGGCGCCAAATTTTCTTGTGGTAGGTTTTAATTTCAGTGTTTGAAAAGTATATATATATTTCGTAGTGTGTGAAAATAAAATATGTCCTTGTAAGCAATATCAAATATTAGAGTGCAGAATATTTGAAGATTGTTGGGTGTGCTTGTGTTGAATAACCAATTTCTTACCGTGCCACTTACTTTCTTTATGTCTAGCTGAGATGAAATTACGTCACGCTGGTCAGCATCCGTTTGACTGGTACAGCATGAGAAAATAGCTTAAAACTTTTAATTGTTATGCAAAAATTCCTGATTATTAAGTGCTATTACAGGTAAGTAGTGACCAGAGTAAAAGATACACATTAAAAGAAACACTTAGTGAAACAGATATACGTAGACACATTTACCCTTGAAGCAACATATATGCGACACATATGCACACAAGTCAAAATTTTCATACAATTTGTATGAACACAAGGAAACCAGCCAAGAAAATTAATTGATAATAAAATACTATCTACTTAAACTACTACACCAAATATAACACATTTCATAGGTGCAGAAAATAAGAATTTTCATTAACGAAATTTACGTAAAAATGCGAATTCCTAATTAATAATAAAAATAATCAGCTCAGAATGCGGAACTGAAATTAATGCAAATCCGACCAAAATTTCTGTCAATTAAATAGTATTTTAGAAACTAAATCACCTCTGTTAATAATAGCAAACCAAAGATAATTTATGGTCATTGGTCTCTCACAATTATATACTTCTAAAAATGTTTGTAAATGTTGCTCTGCTTTAGAGCAAGAAATTGCCTCTCCTGGCTTCCGGATAGCGTTCGTAGTAAAATTAACGCCCTTATGAAAATTCTGATAATAAATTTAAAATGTCCAAATTGACGTGCGCTCAGTAAGTCCCTTGTCGAAAGTATTACTGAGTGAGGTTGCAGCCTCTGGGGGCTGGCACCGAGGTTCTTGTGAAACGAGAGACTTACCACGTCCGCCCGCGTTGAGGTGATGAAGCGTACTGTGCTGTGAACTGCGCCGGCTCCCGGTACCTGAGCGCGGTCGACGCCAAGCGGTGGAAAGATGTGACTTAAAAATGCTTATGAGATGTAAGAAAATTATATACCTTAGATTAACATAATCAAACATAATTACCCTATACAACTTACATAATAAAACACAATTACCCTTGTACAAATACACAATAAATCAGGGTTACATTAATATTAAATATTTGCATCGCAGCAGCCACTGTATTGCCAACTTAGTAATGTCACATGTCCCTGGCTGGCTGGGTATGTGATGACTGTCTTTCAACACGATAAATATGATATAAATAAATACTGAATAGATCCACTGAACCAATAAATAATAATGATTAAATTATTAAGCTCTGAATAATTAATGACACTGGTGCAATTTACTCACATGGAACAATTACACTTGATAATTATGACACTGAATAACTACATATAACCCTGAATAACTATACTGATACACTCCGATCAATTATGTCGCACTAATGTAATTATATTGGTGAACTCTGATTAATTACATAGCACTGAATAAACGATATTGACGAATGCTGATTGATTATAACACTGAATACACTATCACTTTTGCCCACATGCCTGCTTGTGTTGTGCATCTGGAGTGGAGGACACTACTGCGGCAGTCACAGTGGGCACAAAGGTACCAGTGAACGCCTGGTTCACATCAAAATGTACTCTCTTAAAAATTCAAAATAATTTAGAGATTACAAATATCGTAGAAAAGTTTGTAGCAAACATGCGTAAAATTATGCCAATTTATATTACCGAACCTCTGTAGGTCATAATTAGTCGTAAATGGAGATGGCTGCCGATGTACTTGAAGCATTAAAAAAACTAATTGCTATGTGGTTTTGAGCCTCTTCTTATCGTATCTCGCATATTTACTGTAACTTGATGCATCTCAAACACCATTATGTTAGGCGGTAATAAAAATTTACTAGTAAATCTTGCAGAGAAAATTGGGTTCACACAGCGACCTTAATAATACTGGAAATTCCAAAAAGTCGTCACAGTCTAATCAGCTCTGTGATGTATACATTCTTCTGTAGCCAAAACTGCTGGGCAAAACCAGGTAAAATGCAAAGGGAAAAACGATGGCAAGATAATTAACACTGCCAAAAATATTCGAGCTCAGTTCACATAATAAATAAAAGAAAGATTTACAACTGCCAAATTATGAAAAAATTTAAACAAACAAAATATATAAATACAATTTAAAGGTGATTTCCTATATTTAAAAACTATCCTCCTCAAAATAAATGTAAACTTAAACACAAGGTTTAAATGCCGAAATCGTTACAATAATTAACGCAGGGTGCAAATAACTTATTATTTTACATTTTTGCTAGTCACAACATTTTTACTGTATTCATAGTTTCGTAAAACTTTATTTTAGAGATAATCTTTAGAACTAAAATCAATTTTTTTTCAGAAAGCTGATTTACTAGACCTCTGCCCCACTGATTTGTGAGTTACATATTTTGCAGGAAGTAAGTAGGCGCACAATGTACTGAGTTAGCGCAATTGCGCGGCGCAGAGCTTTGTTACCCATCTCTAAAATATCTTCTCTGTCTCTCTCTTATTTTGTGGCGTCATGGCAGTAGACGTGGGTCGTTACGTCATTTTCAAGAAATGTAACGAAACTAGTTACTTGGTCGCCATCACCAGTTTTAAAACAAGTTATTTTTGTAGCTAGTTTTTTTCTGCTCAATAAATAACTCTATCATCTATATAGTTACTCACGAAACGAAAATAAATGAAATCACTATTTAAGTTTGTAGCTATACAGTTAAATCAATAACGTAATACTGACACAAATTAACTTCCCTTCATACTTTATTCAGGCTTAGGACTGACTGCGTGATTGCAGGAAATGTACTTACTTAACTTACTTTTGTATATTAATTCTGATTGATTAGTGATTACTACTATAAAACTATGATTTTAATAAAATCATTAATGCAGGCGTATTTAGAAGTTAATTTGATTGAATATACAATGATTGATATATTTACACTATTTACAGTTCATTTACACTTTTTCTGTCATGTGTTTTTGCACTTTTATTTACATTTAATTTTACACTGTACAATAGTTTTGTTCGGTTATTTACACTTTTTATTTTTTATATCTTAAATCTATTTGGATTTAGGTTGACATTTAAATATGTCAACTGGGCAACTTTATTTGTCTTTAATTGTGTGCGGCGGTTATTGATAATAAGTCCTGTCTTGCTAAATATCCTCTCGCACGGAACTGTATAGCCCGACCTAATATACGATACACGCACGGTGGTGCGCTCGACTACTCACGCCCAAACAATCTCAGTTGACAGTATAATACCGCATTTATAAGAATCACTACTTGTCATTTGACTCGAAACTAGTGATTCGGTTATTTTCCGCGTAGCTAGTTATTGTAACTAGTGACGTGAAATAACGGCCACGCCTACACGGCAGTAATAATTGCCTAGAATGGCCTATTAAAATATATAGAAATACAGTGTTTTATTGTGTTTGAACATCTATGAATAAATAAATATTAAGCGTTGACTAACGTGATTTTCGCGGGAGTATAGCCGAAGAGACGCATTATTATTAAATATTACTCCCAAATGCTCACTTTAATCTTATATGTTTTTATAAGTGGTGAAATATCCTTCGTTGGTTGTATAAAGACAGTTGTAGATGTGGTTCCGTTAATACCGACTTCAGATGTTTTTTATTCCCATAGGAAGTTCACATTTATTTGTAAACATGGACTTTTTTTAGTATTCAATATTCATTAAATTGGTGACAGAAAAGTCGGAATATTAATGTCTAAGTAAATTATATTAATGCAATTATGAATAAGTTCTTGTTATTAGGCATGTGAAAATTATTTCCATATTAGATTGAAAAGGTATATCGCCAGGCATTATCTCTGGAATTCTAGCCTTCAAATTGTGCGATTTGACGACAAAAATGTGAGAATAAAGGGAATATTCGACTGGGCAATTAGTAGTCCTATGTGATATAAGTTATTTCATTCAGTCCACCTAACCTAACTGCTAGAGATGGGTAGGTCCTTATGGATATGTGTCCGCGGACCCGTATCAAAAACGCATAGAACTGATGGATGTACATCCGAGTGCAAGTCGGACACGTATCCACGGGCGCGCGCTCTGTGCATGCGGAGTGGAATTTAGGAATGGGAGTGAACAAAACGCGCTCTGACGGTACTGGAAACAAAACGGACCGGAGCAGGTGGATCGGAGTGGTTCGCACTTCAAGCGTTTTTTTTTTTTGTTTTCTCTCAAACTTTTATCATTTCAGCTCCGACCGTCATTTGGAATGTGTGTTTTAAATTGTTATTTACTGTGCGATTGTGTTATAGTTCCGTCTAAAGGTAAGTTTATTACTGGAAACATATTTCTTAATCAGTATGTCGTAAATAATTACAATAACTATCAAATGTGTATTATTGCATATGGGTAATTAAAATGCGGTATTATGGTTTTGTTTGTCTAGTTCTGGTGTATTTTATGGTTTGATTTTAAAGTGTGTTTTACGTGCTAAATAGAAATAGACTGTTTCAAATATTTAATGTGTTTTATAGCATTTATTATTATTTTAGGGATGGGTCCAATTAAAAAAAATTTCTGTTCCGGTACCGATTCTACAATTTAAATATCGGTTCCAGTATTCGGTTCTATTTTGAATACTTGCCTTTTGCTTGCAACTTTATTAAACCAATGTAGGTAAAATTCATTAAATGTTTTATTTAACCTATGTAAGAATTCAACAATAACAAAGTGTGAAGATAAGATTTAATGTATAAAGATAAACTTGTTGTATTGCATTTATTTAAGGTTAGTAAATATGTAACAAATTATTATTTTTTACATTAATATGTGGTGATTGTGATATGTTTGGAAAATAATAAAATTAAATAACTGGCGGTGTTAAAAGCCAAAACATTATGGTATGCTGTAAGGTAACCTACAATTCTTTAAAAGACCGTAAACATCTGCTGTAGGCGGCCGGCTTCCTTTTTATTTTTTTGCTTCTTTTATGCAGTGACGGTACTGATTTTTCTTAATTTTTTTTTTGTGTATAGCGCGCACCGCAGGAATGTTTTCCTTTATTTTGGAAAAAAAAGGGTGCACTATACACGAGTAAATACGGTAGTTATTTTTGTAACGACAGAGTTTTGCCATTGCTGTGAAGAAATAAGAACAGAGTAGTTGTTAACCTAAAACCGATTCCGAGTCAAACCTCAAGAACCGGTATAAATTGGAAACAAAGAACCAAATCGACCCATCTCTAAATTATATATA
>NQII01010381.1:26614-37139 GCA_002778355.1 Clitarchus hookeri | reverse complement strand
ATTGTTCCATTGAAATTTTCCCATGCACTCGTTTCTGTGTCTCGATTTTGTGCAGGTAGCTTGCCGACACATGGAGGCAGGTATGTCCGTCTCTACTTGCTCCATTGGAACTTTTCCCAAAAAGCAGAGACCTTCTACCTTTTACCAAAGATGAATGGGTTTGGTAAAGTAACTTACAACAGTTTCTCATTCCTGCTCTCTATTGGTTGCCAGAATAATTTTGTTTCTCTTGTGAACTTCCCTATTAACGTCGCAAATGCATTACTAATTGACCAAGATGTTCACCAAGGTACAAATTCAGATATAATAAGAACATGTAGAATTTATTTACAAGAAAACTCCCCATCAATTTGATAGTGAATTATACCATAACACCATTTTAATGATTTATGTAAACATAAAATTGAAAATACCAGCAGGGAAAATTACGGATCTTTGATTAGGGTATATTAAGGCCCCCCTCCACCACTTCTTATAACTCTGGGTGGCATAGAGATACATGCATATTGAACCCCTCTCTGCTTCTCTGACACAAGGCAAGAAGAAAAACCACATATTTCCATATATTACTTGTGTGTTGCTATATCGAATTTTTTTTCAATGTTCACGAAGTGTAGAAGGACCCCCTCTGTGATGTCCCCTATGCACGCATGCTCCCATAAGTTCTTAAAGCAGCAGGGGGAAGAGTGTTGTGCGACCCTTCGTCGGAGCGAGAGAGCCGGCCGCATGTAAAGTACCAGCTCTAGCACGCACAACAGCAGTGTGAGCAGTAGTACAACGGGGCACACATAACCAGGTAGGGTTCCATGTCCCCGACGTCGAGAGCAATTATATACAGTTTTATAGGCCAGATACTAGGACGTGTTTTTCTTTAGACAGGTGCTCATTGTCGATGTGACACCACCACACCCCTCCTCACCTGAAGGCAACCACCATGGTGTTACACACATGTAGAAATCCCACCACTTCGGGTGGTCAGTATATTGCCATGGGTTTCATCCACATAGAACATGGGCCTGGATGTTTTCATCATACGTAAATTCCACAAACCGTAGGAAGAACTCGTTAACTACGACGACGAAAATCCATATTCTTTATAAAATAATAAATCTTACGGAGAACAGGTGCTGCACCATGAAACCATTAAATACATATGAATACTACTCATAAAAGCACTGCTTAACTAAATTCCTTTAAATATACACTATTATTTATGCTTTACATAGGGCATATTAGCAAAATTTTACCTTTGCATAACATTCACATTAAAAATTGTATATAAGTTTAGACTCTAATAAACATACAGTTTCGTTTTTCTTTTCTTACAGATATGAGGTACAACAGTTTTAGGATAGTCAAAGAACTAACACGTCCAAAAAATTCAGAGAAACATGAGGGATTTTAGGGATTTGGGTAGCCCCTTTACCCATTACTTGCGGCTGCATAATAGTCCTTGCCTTGGCTTACATGCATATTTTAAGTTTTGTTGGAGAACTAGGGAACCTGCCTGGCTTCGCCCGGGTACAATTAAGATTTACAGTGATACACTAATAAATAAATTGGGAAAAGGCAATTCATTTGTGTGAAAACAGAATTATAAAATAATATTATTGTGGCTTAGGTTTTTAACTGATTACGTCAACCCAAAAGAAAGGAAACATTTATTTACGCAATTGCCAAGAAGCAGGGTATTGTTATTGGAGTGTATTTGTGCAACTTTAACGTATTTACCACATTTCCGCTTACCAGCGTCGATGTATGAAAATCAAAACGTTAGTTTCATCAAGTTGTAGTTTTAGAAATAAGTGTACCCAGGTACTACTTTTTGCGCTTTGCTGAGGGATCTTAAGCGATCACCAAAGCTAAGCAACGTTCCCAGCGGCACACATTTGGATGGGTGAGAGTTCAGTGGCATAACATCTGAGCGCTCCCGGGCTTCGGAGGGAACGTTAAATATTCGGTCCCGGTTGTTGTCGATTGATAGCAGTCGTTAAGCCATTTCAGAGGTCCTTGGGTTGCCTGATAAACACTGTCATAAGAGGAAAAAAATATTTTGGTCACGTTCCCAACAGTTCCAGGATTAGGTTTTGTTGTTATTCCACAGGAACCGTACAATTTTCCGTAATGAAAAGTTTCCTTCGTCCTATTACAGGACGTAAAGTACCTACATACCAAATTTCATTACAATCCATTTAGCCATTACGGAGCCGATTTCGGTCATGTTCCGAGACATTGCAGAATTAGGTTTTGTTGGTTCTCCACAGGAACCGTACAATTTACCGGCTTAAAAAGTATCCTATGTCCTATTATATGACCTAAAATACCTACATAACAAATTTCATCAAAATCCATTAAACCTAAACCACAATCATCATACACGTTCGTGCGAAATATCACAACTCATTATTCCCTATCACAAGTCACATTTCTTTCCCAATCATTTACGGTCTCGAGTGGTCGTTTTTGTAATGACCTGCCAGGTAATTTGAAAGACGGTCCAAACGTAAGTAATTTTAAACATAACTTAAAAATTCATTTGTCGCATGAAAAGGTTCAAAAGTAGTAAATATGTGGCTATAAGTTCCCCCCTGACATTTATTTTGTATTTGTTGTAAACTAATAATATTTGTTCTTTAATTTTTTTGTAAGGATAATTGGATTTCCCGTCCCTCTTATTTTTGTCGTGATATTATTGTTATTTTGGTATACTGTAAAGCTTTTCACACGTTTCATAGACTATCAAGCTAAACAATGTTAATATATGCATATCTTAAAAATTAAAATTTCTCTTCTCCACGTTTTCAAATTCATGTTTATTCTTATGTTTCTAATTTTAATTATTTCTGTCTTAATACATACACAAGGGAAAAAAATCGTGTAAAGTTATTTTATAAAATCTGTATAGTAATTTTTTTATATAATTTGTACTGTATGTTTATGTGCTTTTAAGAGAGATGCATTTATAAACTAGTTGTGCAGCTTCATGTTTGTTTCACATCGATGTATACCATGAGGTCTAGTGTAAGTGAAGGCGATAGATTATACTTCACCGCCAATAAAGACATAATAGTAATTATTATTATGTATATACCTCCAAACACAACTCTTTTAATCATATTACTTAATTTAAGTCCTATGCGAACATATAAGCATAGTTGGCCACAATTCCCGAACAATTTAAGATTTACTCGTCAAATTCATATCGTAGGCATCGACGCCAACAAGGAAAATTAACAAATGGTCATTTAAGTTCTATGCGAACTTATAAGCATAGTCGGCCGTAATTCCCGAACGGTTTAAGAAGTAGGCATCAAATTCTAACATAAACATCGAAGCCAACAAGGAAAATGAACAAATAGTCATTTAAGCTCTATGCGAACTTATAAGTTTGGTTGGATGTAATTCCCGAACCGTTTAAGATGTAGGCGCCAAATTCATAACATAAATATCGAAGCCAACAAGGAAAATTAAAACATGGTAATTTAAACCGTATGCTAATTTATAAGCGTAGTTGGCTGTAATTGCCGAACCGTTTAAGATGTAGGAGTCAAATTCATAACATAGACGTCGGCGCCAACAGGGAAAATTAACAAGTAGTCGTTTAAGCCCTATGCGAACTTATAAGCATTGTTGGCAGTAATTCCCGAACCGTTTAAGATGTAGTCATCCAATTCATAACATAGGCATCTACGCCAGATGCACGCACCCTAACATAAAAAGGGATGCCAAACACTGCAGCGAAGCACTTGAGACGTACAGCACAACACTGTACACTTCAACGATGCAGGCATTTTAAATATAATTAATGGCGCCGTACACATCAACAACGCATGCACCCTAACATAAAGGATTATGCCAATCACTTCAACAGCACCCTAACATAAAGGGCAATGCCAAATACTGCGGCGATGCATGCATCCTAACAAAGAGCAACGTCGAACACTGCGACGAAGCACGCAAGGAATTAAGGCCGCTACCATACACTTCAACGACACATGCAATTTAATATAAGTTCCGTATCGTATCGTTTAAGATACGTTCGTCAACTTCATAACATCACTCCCACCATATCGAAATGGTTAAGTCTTCCCAAATTAGATTATCATTTAAGTCCTTCCAACGAAATATACATCACACTCTTGCAGGCAAATCCCGGAGAATTAATTCAGGGTCTTTCCAAACATATATGTGTAGGTTATCACAGAGGAGGCCCAACCATATACAATGATAAAGTTTTAAAGGCAACACACAGTACTATGAAAACAATGGCAGGAACAATCCCGTCACTATGGTAACATATCATTTAAAGAGCCTAACATGTCTCGAAAGCGCCTCGACAATAACAAAGCAGCCATAAAGGTCACCGCCGTTGCAACTGTCTGAATTTATGAATGTATATATTAGTATAGGATAGGATGAACGCCTCTTTGGCTATTCGGACATCGAAGAGTGAACAAAGCTGTTTGTTTCTACGATGGGAAATAATCGAGAAATGTATTTATGTTGTTACTGTAAGAAGACTTTTTCTAAAAGTTCCAATGATCGTCGACACAAGACTGGCTGCCAAAAAAATTTAAAAAATGCAAATCATATTTTTGAAGACTCGAGAACTTAAAAAGGCATAGCACAACATGCAAAGCTCTTCTTCCTACACAGGTCAATCAGTATTTGCTGAGAATAGAGCAAATTTTTGATGGGAAGATATCCGCAAAAGAAAAATCCGAACCATCAACATCATTAAAGACAACGTACCCTACTAAGAAAACAGTGACTGAAACAGTCACATCTCCTAGACATCCGTGCCACTACTGTAACAGTACATTTGCATATGCCTGCGATGCGAAGAGGCATATGAAGCATAAATGCCAGCTGAATCCATATCGCACAGGCTATCGATGCGATATATGCCAAGGTATGTTCACTTGTATAGACAGTTTAAACATACATATAAAAAAGTGCAAAGACCTTGTTTCTCTACATGCTAAGCAACACAGTACATTGCCAACATTACAAAATTGTGACGATCAGATGTCTTCTGTTCAAAGTATTATTACACCTTTATCACCAAAGTCTGACCTTTATGTGAATAATGAACACAATCTGTCACCAATGCATAGGAAACATTGTCGCAAATGAGGTAAAATATTTACTTAAAGTAGCAACACACGTCGACATGAGAGATGTAAAACAGCGGGTAGCGGTAAAAGAGTAGAGTAGCAGAGAGGGCCTCAATAATGACGCNCACCGCGGCGATTGGCACGTGTCATAAAAGGCGCTAACGTAAACTTCAACGGTGCATGCATTTTAATATGAAGAGTGGTGCCGAACACTTCAACGATGCACGCACCCTAACATAAAGGGCGATGCAGAACACCTCCACGGCACCCTAACCTGAAGGGCGACGCCAAACTCTGCGGCGATGCATGCATCCTAACAAAGAGCAACGTCGAACACTGCAAGGAAGCGTGCGAGGCATAAAGGGCACTACCGTACACTTCAGCGATGCATGCATTTTAATATAAAGAATGGCGCCGAACACTACAACGAAGCACGCACTCTAACATAAAGAGTGAAGACAAACACTTAAATGGCACCCTAACAAAAAGAGCGACGCCAAACACTGCAGCTATGCATGCACCCTAACAAAGAGCAAAGTCAAACACTGCGACGATGCGCACGTGTTATAAAGGTTGCTACGGTAAACTTCAACGGCGAATACCTTTAATATTGAGTGTGGGGTCGAACGCCTGAACGACTCACGCACCCTAACATAAAGGGTGATGCCAAACACTGTGACGACGCATGCATCCTAACAAAGAGCAACGTCGCACACTGCGACGAAGAACGCGAGGCATAAAGCGCACTTCCGTACACTTCAACGACACAAGCATTTTAATATAAAAGGGGACACCGAACACTTCCACGACGCACGTACTCTAACATAAAGAGCGACGCCGAACACTGCGGCAACACATGCATCCTAACAAAGAGCAACCACGAACACTGCGTCGAAGCATACACACCACAAAATAAAGAGCGCTACTGCATACTTCAACAATGCATTTTTTTAAATCTATAGGATGGCGTCGAACACTTCAACGACTCATGCACCCTAGCATAAAGGATGATACTGAACACTGTGACGAAGCGTGTGTGGCATAACATAAAGGATGATACCGCACACTTCAATGACACATGCATTTTAATATAAAAGGACGATGCCGATCACTTCAACGATGCACATCGGCTAACGTAAAGGGCGATTTACGGCCTACAATCATTGGTGCGCATAAGTTCCGTATCGTATCGTTTAAGATACGTTCGTCAACTTCATAACATCACTCCCGCCATATCGAAATGGTTAAGTCTTCCCAAATTAGATTAACATTTAAGTCCTTCCAACGAAATATACATCACACTCCTGCAGGCCAAGCCTGGAGAGTTAATTCAGGGTCTTCCCAAACATATATGTGTAGGTTATCTCAGAGGAAGCCCAACCATACACAATGATAAAGTTTTAAAGGCAACACACAGTACTATGAAAACAATGGCAGCAACAATCACGTCACTATGGTAACATATTATTTAAAGAGCCTAACATGTCTCGAAAGCGCCTCGACAATAACAAAGCAGCCATAAAGGTCACCGCCGTTGCAACTGTCTGAATTTATGAATGTATATATTAGTATAGGATAGGATGACCGCCTCATTGGCTATTCGGACATCGAAGAGTGAACAAAGCTGTTTGTTTCTACGATGGGAAATAATCGAGAAATTTATTTATGTTGTTACTGTAAGAAGACTTCTTCTAAAAGTTGCAATGCTCGTCGACACGAGACTGGCTGCCAAAAAAATGTGAAAAATTCAAATAATTTTTTTAAAAACTCGAGAGCTTAAAAAGGCATAGCACAACATGCAAAGCTCTACTTCCTACACAGGTCAATCAGTATTTGCTGAGAATAGAGCAAATTTTGATGGGAAGATATCTGCAAAAGAAAAATCCGAACCATCAACATGATTAAAGACAACGTACCCTACTAAGAAAACGAAGACTGGAACAGTCACATCTCCTAGACATCCGTGCCACTACTGTAACAGTACATTTGCATATGCCTGCGATGCGAAGAGGCATATGAAGCATAAATGCCAGCTGAATCCATATCGCACAGGCTATCGATGCGATATATGCCAAGGTATGTTCACTTGTATAGACAGTTTAAACATACATATAAAAAAGTGCAAAGACCTTGTTTCTCTACATGCTAAGCAACACAGTACATTGTCAACGTTACAAAATTGTGACGATCAGATGTCTTCTGTACAAAGTATTATTACACCTTCATCACCAAAGTCTGACCTTTATGTGAACAATTAACACAATCTGTCACCAATGCATAGGAAACATTGTCGCAAATGCGGTAAAGTATTTACTAAAAGTAGCAACACTTGTCGACATGAGAGATGTAAAACAGCGGGTAGCGGTGGAAGAGTAGAGTAGCAGAGAGGGCCTCAATAATGATGCAAGGTTCTTCTCTTTTTGTTCTGGGTTAGCCGGGGAGGGGGGTAGGGGGGAATGCATTTTAGCTCTTATTCACAATAAAATATAAGTGTTTATATTTTAAGTTTTAATATTGAAATGTAAAATTGTAATTTATAAATTGGGTGAAACTTAAAAATTGGTTAGTGTTGAAGAATTTTGAATAAATTGGCATTTTGTATTTTTGTTGAGACCATTGTGGTATTATATTATTGTTTTTCAATAAATGTTTTTTTATGATTTTGTAATTTTAATTCAAAAATTTTTGAAAATAAATAATAATAATACACCCGAAATACACTTGAGTTAAGTAATGAGTGTTTCAACTTTCACAAACCCTGCAATATATTTTTTTTCCACCTTATCGGGGTCTCTGCTTTTGGGAATATGTTTCACTGAAAGTTGGAGAGACGAAAGTTCTTATTTCCATTTGTCAGACAGTTACCCGCAAAGTTTATATGAATAAAATGTGACATAAAAACAGAAAAATACTTTTATTACTTTAAATAATGTGTTATTCTTTAAAAAAATACTTTTTTTACTATAAAAAATGTGTTACTCTTTAAATTAGGATGAAGCTTTGACTACTATTATGCTTCCGTAAAATAAACATATAACAGACTAATAATTATTATCGATACCATGCAATGAATACGCGCTGAAACCTCTGGTAACGTAAAAGTAATGCTCTGATCGCAGCTGGGGTCAGACACAAAACACCACCGAGGAATCAGAGTTCATATACATTAGGTTCTGACCCGTTGATTACCGCAAACAGCATGCGTAAAGTATACATTTTATATTATTTACAAAATACCTGCAAAGGTGACTTTTTTCCATTTAAGGTATAAAGGTTCTGATATTCAAAATCGTACCATGTACGTTTAGCCACCATAAACTTTATCAACACAATAACAATTCACAAAATAATCCATAACACATAGTTTGAAAAGAGAAACGAAGATAAAGAAAATAGTTTTGACATTCTTATTGCATCAGAACCTTTAATCAATAAATTCGTTACTTTTATTTTGTACAGTTTATAGAGAGAAAATATATTTTATGTGTGCATTAACAACAAACCTGTTGTTACAGTGAAATACTCAATATTAATAGTATTTTACGTATTAGGTAAGTACATTAAAAGGTTTCTTCAATCTCATGTTGTTCTCATCTCCTGGTTCATCTCGGTTTTTTTCAATTGCCCAAGACTGCAACTGTCCACTTCCAAGTACACCGTACGCAAGAGACCCCAGCAGACATATCCCAATCTGGATGGAGAACACAGTGTGCCACTCCTCAGCCGTCTGGAAAAAGAAATCATATTGAATAAAGGCCCACGTTATACACGAGGTCTGAGCGCCTCTTTACAACGAAGTGTTGAGAGCAGATGTGGGTGAAACGAAGGGGATATGGATCAGCACCGGAACGCAATGACGGTGTTAACGGGAGATTACCGAGAAAACTCGCCGGCCAGCGATATCGCACAGCAATATTACCACATGCGAAAATTCGTAAGCATCCCCTCCAGGATCGCAACCCCGTTGGTCTTGGTTGGAGGCGAGCTCCCTTATCTCGACACCAGCCATGGCCCCATCTAAATGTTGACGAAACCTAGCTGATATGATGAGGCAATTTTTATCTATAGACAAAGACAATGGTTATATAACAATTCTTCATTGAGACCTAAGGCAATGCAGGTTCAATTAAGTTATTTTATGTAAGCTTGTTTCAGTTAGATGATGAGGAAATACGCCCATCTCAGTTATCGAACTGTAAAATAATCAAATATCCGCTAAAAAAAACCTTTTTTGGGTCGTAAAAATTTTTTTTTAAGTTATACTTTGTTTGGCGCGTTTAGGGTAACAGTTAAGTGTGCATAGAAAGTTGCGCGCGCACAGAGTAGCGAAATACGTATCGTCTAGCTATATACAAACACAAGGTACATAAAAAAGAACATGGTTATATTTAAAACCGACAGAATATCGGTTCATGTAATAAGCAAATGGGAAAACATTTGTTATACAGAGTGATTCTAAAATCATGGGACAAACATTGAGGGGTGGTGGAGCTCACTAAAAATAAACCTTTATCGTGTAGGAATATATGGGCGAGAGTGACGCGTTGAGGCACAAACACATAAATAACACATGAAATGCAACACAGTGTTTATTTACAAAGTCGCAGCTCAATGCCTTCTTACAGCAATTTTTATAATAATTGCTTAAAATTGCTGCCATAGACAATAATGGAAGCTTGGTAGCATTGGTGGAGTGATGCTGACGCTGATGTAGCAGGTCACTGGAGCACCGTTTGACCGCCCTCAACTATCGCTACCATTGTAAGCCAATCATGCTATATGTACAGATCGCCAAGCATGTGAGACTGTTGGTGGATGCATTTCCAGCTAACTGTTTTAACATTTTCTGTACGCAATCACTCGTTTCATATGCTGCTAATGAACATTTAATGTTTCCGTTAATGCGTTATTTTTTGTGATTGTGCCTCAACGCGTAACTTCCGCTCATATATTCCTATACAATAATTGTTTGTTTTAGTGAGCTCTACGACCCCTCAATGTTTGTCCCATGATTTTAGAAACACCCTGAATGAAGACTAGCTGACCCGACAGTCGTTGCCATTTCAAAATATACAAAAATAGATATAGATGGAAAATATATAGATAGATTATTTTAATTAGGATTTAATGTTGAGACCATGTTGCATAGCACCCCTATTTTAATATTACAAACATTTACAAAAATTAAGTAATGTGTTCATTGAAACGCGTGGTGATGAAAGAAATTTTTGTCTTTCCGTTCGGAGAGAAAACGAATAGCGCCGATGGTTTACCTACTCTCAAGCACAACACATACAACTGCCCATGGGAAAAACATGGTGATGCATGACATAATAGGTAGTTAGAGCGGCACTGAAACTAACTCCCCTCCCGCCTACTTAAACCAGTGTAGGGACTCCGGATGACAC
>NQII01010381.1:0-15190 GCA_002778355.1 Clitarchus hookeri | reverse complement strand
GGTCCCGAACTCCGGCCCGTTGATACCACTGCCTCTCTCTTAACTGCCTTCTCTGTCTCGTTCACGACTGCCGATGACAACTGCCCGATGATCACTGACTGACCGCCCGCGACTGAATCCTCACATCTGAATGACCACGAACCTTGGCTGCTCCTGAATTTAACCCGTTTCTCGATATATTCAAATTGGCTGTAAGCAGTT
Organism: Clitarchus hookeri; assembly: GCA_002778355.1. NCBI lineage: Eukaryota > Metazoa > Arthropoda > Insecta > Phasmatodea > Phasmatidae > Clitarchus > Clitarchus hookeri. The sequence goes on along the minus strand of NQII01010381.1, from coordinate 14,989 downwards.
TGTGTCGAGAGGCTAGGGACTTCCCTCATATAACTCGCATGTTTTTTGTATAGGATTTTGTGTCTCCTCAGCGGCTCGTGCGTTCCAACTAGGGGTGGAGGGAGGGGTGCAGCAAGCTTCTCGGGGATTCCTTTAAGCTGTGTTGGCAGTAATCTCGTCAGGGGCACTCCCTGTTTCCTTCGTAGAGGGCTGCACCAGCTACTTCTCGGGACTTTCCCTGTTTTTCTAGAATGCGGGTCATCCCCGGAAGTTTTTATATCTCGAGACTTCCCGGGGGTTATTTCTCAGAGTGTGAATACAGCGCAATTCCTATTCCTGGTACTCCCACACATCAACAGAGTATGCCTTATATTGACAAATCAAATACTGAATATAAAATGGTCGCCAGTTCTTTATGAACCTGCAGAGATACATACAAACATTGTCAATATTTCAACCCAGGAATGCGAGAGTATCACACAGACATACGAACAATAAATCTTCGAAAGGCCAGAAGCGAAACCTAAATCATCTATTAGCGGTGTTAATATTATGCGACAAACTTCTTGCACCTCCATCATACCTAGAAAGAGTTCTGAAGCTTGTTAATTTACCTGTGCTTTATTAGCCCCTTGTGATGCCACAGAGATACAAAATTTTGTATTATGCAAGTATGATGGGTTCCGCAATGTTAGTAATTAGTAGCGCCACCGACACTCCCTTCCCACCGTCTCCCCCCTTGTTTTAGGCCTCCAGTGCACGTGCCGCCCATTAAAACATGCTGCAAGGACAGGCTTTCTCCAGAGAATGGATACGCAGTTAGCACATGCCAAGGTTGTGCCGCTGGTCCCCTCCCCAACCCGAGAAAAACTGAGTGAGAACTTGGACATGCGCAGAAGAAATTGCGAGGTAAGCAGAGTTTCACCGATACAACGCTAGTTAGCAGCAGAAGAAGGGCTGACAGCATTTGGCAGTGGCCGCAGGCCCTCACCCCTTTCCTCACCCCACAACGAATGGACACACGTGCCCAGATAATGCAGAGGTAAGCTAGAGCTCCCTTCCCCCTTCTCTCCCCTTCCAACTGGGGGCACATGTAAGGATCTTGGGGGGGTTGGGACACCGAAGGGAGTTAAGAGTCCCGACTCGTGAAAAGAGGGAGGCAGTTGTTCAGTGGCCTCGCCATGAGGCGGAGGTCACTCAGTTGTTGTATCCTCATGCCGAGAGATGCGATGTAGTCAAGTCAGTTAGTCCGCCGAGGCCAGAGTTCGGACCCTGGCAGACTCAGTTGTAACCTCGTGTCGAGAGGCGACAGAGAGGAACGCCATGGCGAGACATGAGATTAGTCAGTCGTGTAACCGGAACAGAACAGTCGTATCATCCAGTTGAGACGCGAAGAGCTATACCGAGAGCGGGAGCCGAGTGGCTGCCCCATAACGAGGGGCGCTACCCCGAGAGGAAGTATACAGCGCCGGAAGGTGACGGTCGGGTGGGAGCTCGCCAGGAGCACCAAGTCGGTACGCGAAGTGCGATACCGAGAACGAGAGTCACTCAGCAAGTCCGTGAGTCAGTCGTGATGTCACCGGGGAGAGAACCCCGGAACAGTCCGTAATAGAGAGTCTTCATCGAGGACGAAGGGTCAACCAGCAGCAGGAAGGCAGCGGAGTCCATAAATCCAACTACAACGAGCCTGTGAAAGGCAGCCCAACTCACCAGACCTCTATCTACCACCGGAATACCCATAACAACCAATACAGCTAAGTACCAGCATCGTCACTCAGGGACATGTCCCGATGCCTAGTGACCCCCAAGATGTCAGAAACGTTAGCCAGCGTACTTTAATCAGCCCTTCAGCATCACAACTCGCAGGGTAAAATATGTATTTCTGGTAAAGTATGGGTTTGTTTCCAAGAAAGTGGGTTTGAATTTCCTGTGAAATATAAACCTATTAAGACCAAGACTTTATGAAGTTATTGTTAACTACCCCTATTCAAAATTCAAGGTGCCCATAGTCTGTACCAGAGAGGTAACCCAGACCCTATGAACCATCCTGTATCCTACAGCATAAAGTACATAAGCAATATGTTTACAACAGCAAATATTAAAGATACTCTTGTTTACGCAAATGAGGTTTATTAAAAGGTGTATTAAAAAGTATCAGGCTGCAGGAGTGATTACTCAGGTCAGATGACCTATTGCAATCTGCGAAATTATGAAGATTTGGACACCTCAGTTCAGGCTCCCCATCGAAAACAGCACCCCAGCCCCATTTCAAACAATGACCTCTTCCACGATGTAACATAAGAGGGACTGGATGGACGCAGCAGCTATATCTCTCGTTTGCCATCACGAGTACTCACACACCATACTATCTTTAGTAGACACGTTTTCCTACAGGAGGACCACCTCAACACCAGCCCATTCTTCACTCGGCCTATTCGCCCCAACACGACGACACAGGTTCGATTCCCAATAGGAGCTCTCCCAAATTTTCGTCCTTTCATTCCTTATTCCTAAAAACATTCCTCATTCCTAAAACTATTCCTCAAAAACACTTTTTATTCTTAAAAATATTCGTTATTCCTCAAAACATTCCTCATTCCTAAAAATATTCTTCAAAAAACATTCGTTAATCCTCAAAAACCTTCCTCATTCCTAAAAATTTTCTTCAAAAACATTATTTATTTCTTAAAAACATTCCATATTACAAAAAAAAAATCCCACATTCCAAAAATATTCCACAAAATCATTCCCTATTCATCAAAAAAATTCCTCATTCCCAAAAATATTCCTAACAAATATTCCCCATTCCAAAAAAACGCTAAATCATTTCTTATTCTAAAAAAATTCCTTCCTCAGTTCATAATTTGTGAAAAAAAAGTCAGACGACTCAAAAAGCCTGAAAAAGAGATAATACTTCAGATTGAACCATATTCACACTAGTCCATTTTCTCACATAATTTTTAATTAAAAAGGAGCTCTCATTCTATTTTATACACCACTGAATTAATAGGTTATTCAGAAAAGCAGTACGGTAAGGTTCAAAAAATAAAAGAACACTAATAAGAGCACATCAATTGTTTATCGTGCCTTTTCCATACATTCAATCGTTGCAATTATCCGATGTTTGCAGATGATAGCTAGTAAACAATGGTTTCATTCGATGTAGCCCCTTTCCTTAAGTTCACCGATGATTGAAGATATTTCCTTACTGCGCAAGTCAATCAAATGTCTGAGCCTATCAACAAGTTAATTGGGGTGTTCAGGAAATATTTAGTCCGTAATATGGTTGTCTTCTGCATTCTGGACGTCACTTTTTTCAGCAAAGTAGGTGGGGAGATGTGTGAGGACGTCGAAAAAATTACCACTGTTTTCACTGTCAACGCTGTATTCATTAATGTATCAATGGCCCCTCTCTTTTTCTGCAGAGACAATTACCGTCTTCTTCGCCAGCACAAATATCAACGGATATCATTTCTTTTATAAGGAGGAGTATCGCTGGTTAACATTATCTACCCTTCGCAGCTACTGGAGCTACACTTATTTTTTTCTAAGTTCGATAAGTTCATGTGTCAGTTTAGAAAGTGTATATTTAATACGATCCGATTATACGGCACACTGTTCGTTGCTTGCATGACCATAGTTCCCTCGCCCTCTGTGAACATATTATGCATTTTATTTTTAACATAGGAAGCGAAGTCATCACATGCAGTTTCTCGGTGGGAGAAAAAACACTTTATTTACAGACATTGCCATGTCTAGTCAAGTTTTCTCCTCGTGCGGACTGCCTTGGACAGTTTTTACATCTACAAATCACACGAGATGGGTTCTTTGGACATTCTTTCTTCTCAAGTCGCCTCGCATTGTAGTCGAACGCATATACTTTGTCGCAGTGTCTGCACTGTCGACGATTCTACTTTGAAGGCGATGGTCCCGACTCCATTTTCATAACTGCCAGTCGTACGCGCTAATAATCTTCGGTACAAGAATGTTCACTTCCAAATCAATGTTTAAATCACGGTGTCTGAACGTCAACTGAGCTGATGCTGACTTTCATTATTGTATATGTTCGCGATTCACTGTGCACGTGGGGGTGGAAATGTTTTTAAGTATGAGGATCAGCGAATGAAAGGAATCATTCGCGAGACTACACTACTATTGAACCGATTCGGTATATATATTCCTAGAGATATCAGACTTGCCAACAACGAATCGTGTGCGACATTGTAGCTTTAATAACCTGTAAAATGCCAAATCGTATCTCAGTATGCTACAAAATGTAAGGAGTTGCTGACACTTAATTAATCTATGTGCTCAATTTAGCGGTGCTTTTTAAAATTAATACGTAAACATTTGCTTGCATTACGTATTGCGATTTTTTTTTTGGTCCTTGAAAAGAGGATAGCTCGTGATTCTGAAAGCCCGAAGCTGCGGGTTCGATGTAAGAGAAAATGGCTCAAACCCCTCCTCCAATATTGAACAGATATAAATTTATTTTATTCTTGACTGTCTATTAGATTCTGATAAAATAATAGCGTCAGTTTACATTTTCTAAGGTATGTGCAAGCTTAAATAATATCATTATATTTGCCTCTATTTTGAGACGTAGCGTGTTGCTAGGGTAAGCAGTAACAGGTAAGGACTCGGCCAGGAAACCTTCCTGACATATACTTCGAGTTATTTTAGTAATATAAATTCAGACCGGACGAGTCGAGAATCGAACCTAGGATTCCTTGGTCATGGGTCTCCACTAGTGTTGACTTGTGCGTGGAGATATCTGTGTTTGTTATCCTATGAATTAAAGTTGGCGTGTGTGAGGAATAAAACAAGCTGCTGGAGCGACAAGCCTCCCCTCCCAAAGCTTCATCACAGCTCTCTGGCTGACAGTGCGCTGGGGCAAAGTCCAATACAACACCTGGTGCAACGCGGCTGGACGTGTGCGGGAGCTCAGATTACGACTCCACTTGTCTCTCTCTTACTTATGTAATGGCACTCGTATCTACTTCCTTAAGTGCGCTGTTGTCTTAATAGTTTTAGAATGTGTATATCAGTCTCACCTGCAATTGGGAAATTTCGGGTTATATGTGTGTGTGTTTGACTTATGAGCTAGTGGAGAATACATAATTTTTTTGTCAGTTACACATCTTTAAGTATCTTTGGTTTAACAGGAATAAATAAAAAAAAATTACCTTAAATTTGTTATCCCATAAATAAACAAAAAAAAGTAGGTGTCCTCATTTATTTACAAAAAATGGGCACATAGAAATTATTTTTAAACATTATAAAGTAATTAATGTAACTTAAAATCTTATGGCCTCCGAAAGGCACTAGCTGCAATAGGCTAATATATTTTTCGCACTTGTGATGCATTTCCTTATATGTATGTGTGGGCGAAGTTGAAGGGTGGTGAATGAGAGCTGTATGCCGGTCTGTTTACTTGAATTCCTAATGAGGTATACATTTTCATGTGCGATTAGCATCTCGGGAGTAAACCTGCGTTTAATTTGCGTCATTCATAAAGAGTGAATACTATTGATAACAGCTGGTGTAGAATCTGCACATATATCTACACATGTTCACATGTCACTTTTCATTCCGCTAAATTCACGTAGCAGTGTGTTTGGGACTCTGGAAATGGAGGGAGGATATTTTACAGCGGATCAGATATACCTGTTAGGGGAGCGATCTCACACAAATGTACGAAGATGGAGAATTTTTTTTTGCTGAAGGCAACAATTTTTTTGGTGATTTTGTACTTGTGATGGGTGTACCTTTATGCTAGCTTCTCCTCACTGTCTATAACTTTTTCCCTGTAAAATTTACTTAACAAAAAAATTATTTATGCCTACAAAGACTTTTATACGCTTACACTGGGTGCTAGTAAAATCGCTGCACGTGGCGTAACCACATGGTTTTTTTTTACCGCTATCTGAATTTCCCGAATGCACATATTTTAAACTTGGAAGAGAATGTTTTTTTACGATATACGTCTATGCCTTGGTGAGCGGGAAATTACGGGATACGTCACTGTTCATATTGCATACCGCGGGTTTTACGATGAGGTTTTACCTCTGTTTTTTTGGTGTTTTCCAATAATTATTTCTTTATAGAAAGCTGCATAACGCATCCGTAAACGACACATAATTTTTCCCAACATACATTTTAAACAAATATTTTGCTGAGGTGGGCAAGCATGATGATTAGAGGGGGAGGGACACTCGGTGATTATTTTTTCGTTAATTTTTACTCTGAAACACGCTGTTTGTATGCTTCTTTCTCGTGGCGTATGTTTACAGTATGAGGTATTAGAGTCTTTACGTTATCTTGCCTTTCAATTCGAATACCATTATTTTGTGTATTGGGTTCGATTTTGCAAAGCTGCGTTTGTGCAATATATTTAATTTTACTGGTAGTGTGTTTATACGGAGAGCCAACATCGATGTTTCGCCCCATTTGAGCTTAAAATGTGCAATTATCCTTCCAATGCCCGCTCTCGTTGTGAAGACTGTGTTGGAATGCCGTTTAGACCTTCGCAAAACCATTGTCATTAACCAACCTAGACGCTGCCACGATTCTTGAACGTGATTTTGCATGCCTCTGCAAGTTATCGCGCCTAGAAACTGCTATGCCACAGTTTCCACACTTATATATCACTCGATCTGCATTATTCGAACATACACTTTAGAACCAAAAAAACTGGTATAAGCATGATAATGCTAACAACAGAGGTATGGAACCAATCAGAGCGTCTGGAAAAGTTGCTAGATCAGTTGGCAGGTTATCAACATTTAAGTGAGTTTGAACGTGGTTTTATAGTCGGCGCATCGAGAGATGGGACATAGCATCTCCAAGGTAAAGATAAAATTTGGATTTTCGCGTACGACCATTTCACGAGTGTACCGTGAATATCGGGAATCCGGTAAAACATCTAATCTTCGACATTACCGAGCCAGAAAAAGATCGTGAACGAACGGGACAAACGACGATTAACGAGAATCATTAAACGTGACAGACGTGCAACCCTTTCTCAATTTTGCGCAGATTTCAATGCAGGGGCATCAACAAGTGCCAGCGTGCGAACTATTCAACGGACCATAATTGATATGGGCTTTTGGAGCCGAAGGCACAATCGTGTACCGTTCTTGACTGCACGACACAAACCTTTACATCTCGCCTGGGCCCACCAACACCGGCATTGAAATTTTGATGACTGGAAACACGTTGCCTGGTCTGACGAGTCTCGCTTCTAATTGTATTGAACTGATGGACGTGTACTGGTATGGAGACATCCTCATGAATCCATGAACCCTACATTTCAACAGGGGACTGTTCAAGCTGGTGGAGGCTCTGTCATGGTATCGGGTGAGTGCAGTTGGCGTAAAATTGGAGCCCTGATACTTCTAGAAACGAGTCAGATAGGAGACAGATACGTAAGCATCCTGTCCGATCACCTGCACCCATTCATGTCTATTTTGCATTCCGACAGACGTGGACAATTCCAGCAGGGCAATGCGAAACCCCACACATCAAGAGTTGCTACTGAGTGGCTCCAGGAAGACTCTTCTGACCTTAGACACTTCCATTGGCCACCTAAATCACTGGACATGAACATTATTGAGCATATCTGGGATCCCTTGCAACATACTGTTCAGAAGAGATCTCCCCCGCCTCGCACTCCTATGGATTTGTGGACTGCCCTGCAAGATTTATGGTGTGAATTGCCTACTGAATACCTTCAGACATAAGTCGAGTCCATGCCACGTCGTCTTGCGGCACTTCTGCTTGCTCACGTGGGCCCTGCACGATATTTGGCAGGTGTACCAGTTTTTTTGGCTCTTCAGTGTACATACTTTTGGTACCTTCGAGCACATTTCGTTAATGCAAACGAAGTATTACCGCAATCGCTTGGGTACTGCGGTAACGTCATTTCCATGTAGATCAATAGTAAATTGCATATTTGAATTTTTAAAAAATTCAGCTTCTAGAAACATATTTTATGATGTTTTATATTCCTCCAGAGACCAGCTGGCCTGAACCGATACACCAGATTAAAAAGATTTTTAATTTCGCGGGATAGTATATGCATATTACGGGCACGCTTGACAATATACTGCGACCTGATGGATTTAAATATGAGAAATTACTAGTCAGAATGCTAAAAGACGGGGTATGAGAGAGAGCAATCTGATACCTCCGGCTACAGACATGAAACTGCGCCTAGTGCCAACACTTTTCCCAATATGTTCTTTCCCCAAACCAGCATGCTCTGGCGGACAATGCTAAAAACAAGAGCCGTAGTGGTATAGGATCAAAGGAGGGTGAATAATTGGTCTGACTAATGTGGTCTGGTGAGGAGTAGCAGAATAAATACTCAATTTCAACGGAGTGAGCATTGTAAAGAATTAAGGGGAAAAATATGCACGTACTTGTGACTAAAGTAGGTCGCTGATTGGTCGGAACCGAGAATGCACGAGAAATAAGCCAATGAGTGAGATTGTCACGTGACGTGGTTAGCCAATGAGAATCATTGGAGGAGATGGAGTAATTGAAGGAACAATTATATATATTGGATGTTGATCGAACGAAGGTGAGTAATTTTCCAACGAGAATCATTGGTGGGGGTGGAGCAAACTCCACTAATTGGTCAAACGGAGGTGAGTAATTTGCCAATTAGTATCATTCGCGTAGGAGGAGGGGTTGGGATAATTGGGCAATTAAACATATTGATGGTGGTTAAGGCCTGCCGACTTTTTGGATAAACGAAGGTATCCAAAAACACACGGGAATTTTGCCAATGAGAATCATGGGTGAGAGTCGAGCGAACACATCTAATTGGCCGAATTAATGTGAGTAATTAAATAATGAGGAACATTGGTGGGGATGGGATAATTGAAAAATTATATATTTTGTAAGGGGGAGTGGTGAGTGTCAGTCGTCTAATGGGTGTGTTTCAACGGTGTAGGGAAGGTTGCGACCTCCGGAAATGTAACATTTTAAAAAAATAAATTTTGTAATAATAAAGGTTTATTAAAAATTATTAAAAAACTTATTTTTAATAATACATTTCTGAAAACTTTTTATAATTTTTAAATAATTTATAGCATTAAGTTAATGTAAAGTTTTATAATTTTTTTGGATTTTTTGTATTTGTTAAATTTTTTGGAACTTTTGGTGGTTTTCATGGTCAAAGGTTACCGGAGTCAAGGTCAAAGGTGTATGTTAAGTTCACCGTCATACAACATGGCGTACAACTTGGCCACCGAGGGACTGGAATGACAGAGCATGAACAGCTCCGGTGCTCCGACGCCCCACGCCCTTGTCCCAGAACCGGTATAATCATTCTACTATAGTAAACTTTAAAAATGAAAATGTATTAAAACAATGTAAAACATACTCTTTAATACCTAGATGGCAATTTAATAGAAATAGACATATATTTTGAGAAACTTAACTTACTTAAGTTAAGGTGTGCGTATTGAGAACTGATCACACGCATAATACAAAATTGACTTTTAGGACAACTTCTGATTGTGATGACAATCTGTGCATTTTCCATTTATTTCATCAACATGACAATAAATACAACAAATTATGGTGTGTTTGATACAGACAATTTCGAACAATGTAACCTGATTTAGTAAATTGAAATAAATGCATCCAACCAAACTGCTGCAGATGTAAAAAAAAAAACTGTATCTAGTCAGTCACGAATACACAATAACATTTGCTACTTGTGACTAAGATTTGGCCAAACATTATTCCGAAACAGTTTCTCCGAATTAAATATTTGTTGAAGGAAATATCAACAGATCTAACCTTAGAAGCAGTAAAAAGGAAGTTACAAATGGAACAAGAAAGTACATACATTATATAATAGCACCATAACAAATTATTAACCTGCGCAATGAAAAGTTCCAACTGCATTGTTAAAATCTTTAGTGACCTAGTGTTGAAGATAATTAACGAAAACAGTTAATTCGTAATATAGGGCGAATCTCTAACTACATCTCCTCTCAGAGATGTGATATTGTTAATGTCTTGGTATTTGCATATTCAAGCCGTACAGGAAGTCTATCTCCCAGGAGGAGTGACCCAGGAAACTAGGAATCAGTGGTAAGTGGTGCCTTCAGTGTTGGTCGTGAGTGCAGTAGATCTTACCTTGACTTAGAGTTGAAGTCAGTTTTATTATTTGAGGCAACAGTATTATCAATTTACTGTGACCACGTTAAGGCACTTTACTAAAGATCTGTAGTAATTCAGGCCCTGCTAGTCCTTCAACAACCATATAATCTAAGAGAGCTTTGCTAGTGGACTCATGCCTCTTTTCAACGCATTTTGCACCACTGTCGAACTAAAGTGTTACATTGGTTGAGACACCGTCCCTCCTAAGCTCTTGCAAGCGAGATACTTACTCCACACCACCCCACCATTACATAAATCACCCCACACGTAAATAGCTTCTGCATGAGGTGTTTGTGTGTAGTTGTGCCAAGTGTTGTGGTATTACCAGCTGTGCGTGAATAATCAATATATGTTTTGTTAGTATTTATGAGACGGAAAACTTAATAAAGAATACGGGCATTTAATTATTTTATGAGTGCCGAGAAGGACAACACGACTTTGTTCTCACCTAAAAAAATATTCAAGCGGTGATTATGAATTTGGCAGATGCTAGGTGCACCGTAGTATAAAGAGAATCGGATGAAGCGAAAAAATGTCTTTCTTTAATTGAAAGAGCAGGCAAATTAAAGCAAAATCAACCTTATACAGCATATATATGGGATATTGTATCAACCGCAATAACAAGAGGACTAACAGCGAATACCGTGCAGATAGACATAGTTCAGATAGACATACATAGTTCCTAGTCATATGACGACTGTTGTAGGTCAGCTTCAGAGTTTAAGAATATTTCCATAGAGGAACCTCATCACTACGGAAATATCGAAACAGTTACGAACTTTTACGAGAATACGGTTGTAGGAGATATTGACTGTACACGCAATACAATGGCAGAAAGTGAACCTGTTAGAGTAGTAATTGAAAAATATGATAAAAGTCCACCATTTTTAGGAGAAACTGGGGAAAATATTGAAGAATTTATATATCGCATAAATGACTAGGACGATGCAAGCAAGTGTGAGCGTGTGAACTGCTACTTAAAATATCCAGCAAAAGGAAAATACGAGACCGCTGTACTACGTTAAAGTAGGAGAAGATGTCACGTGGAGACGTAGAGTAAAACGCTTAAGATGTGTTTTCTCCCAATCGACAATTGAGAAATACAGAGAACTCTTGTAAATTAAGACGATAAAAGTAAATGAAAGTAGCTGATAACTGGTCGAAGACATGCTATTTTATAAACAGTAATAGAGTCCAAACATTCCAGAGTACAAATTGGTAGAAATAGTTTGCAATCAAAATAGTTTTCAATGGCGGATAAAAAAATACGTCTGGATAACTAAAATATAGAGTAACTTCTCAACAACCTGAAAAGAATGGAGTTTGGCCTAAAAATGTAGAACTAAAGCACTGCAAGGAGGCCAGTGTGTCAGGAAAATGATATATTTGAAAACGATATTATTGGGTAAAATTGCAAAATTCACTGTATGAGTACTTACAAGAGAAATCTGAATAAAAATGTTATAGGATCAAAATAACTACAAAATTAGCTGTTACATAGAACGACAAATTACAACCAGGCACGTAGACTTGATACAGTGGTGATTGTGAGCAAGGTAGAGCAGGAAGTTCCAATAATTACCTAATTATCATAACACAAATCTCGTGGTTGCCTTACGAAGAGAATACGCTGTTCGAGGTAAAGTGAGCACTTTTCATGCCCTGGATACAGTTTCATTTTTTATTTTTTAACAACTTTTTAAAATAAATATTGCCATGTAAATTACAAATACAGTGTGTTTATTCCACAGCACTCGGAATTTATGTTTATGGCTAAAATAAAATATACTTATTGATAACTTTTCCAAACGAGTGGGCTTTCAAAATTGCTCAAAATACCGTAAACAGCCTGTAGACACATTTAGAATTCGTTAATAAACAACCAATTGTAACATTCGTTTAAGAGACTTTAGTTTTTTTTTTTTGACATAGTTGAACAGCTTTGAATAAATTGTCAGCATAAGAAAACTATAATGTTTTCTATTAAAATTTTTTGCAATTTTAATAAAAATATATGACGTTTGAAACAGAGCTATTCCTATGTTAGATGTAATTTATAACACATATTTAATATTTCGAATCAAGTTTCTAAAGAAAGAACAGAAAATTATTTGAAAGAGTATTTAATCGATACGAAGAATCTCATCATAATAATAACGAATTATTCGTTACCACATAAGATTATTGACGTTTAATTAGGCATGTGATTTAAAAGAGTAATGTGTTTTACCCAACAAAATTCGACTTGTAACTCCATACATACCTAGAACTAATTTGTATTGTTTTCCCTTCTTTTTATAATTACTACAGGCTAGTCACTAACTGAAAATACCTTCCTGGGCCTGATTCTGAGCTGATTCCGCTAAGATATATTATTTTTCCATATTCCACATAAAGGGGAGGCCCAACGCACATCTAAACTACGCCTAAGTTCACCTCCCTCTTAGGTTTCTTCTTCTACGTGCGGGCCGTGGACATGGCTTACCTTTGGTACAACGAGACTCGCTCTACTGACCATATCGTTGCTGTTGCATGCATGACTGCTGGACGGTAAATAGCGCGTGGCGGGCTAGTTTGCCGCTTCGAAGCCTCGCTTGCTGCCAATCCCCCCCCTTCCCCCTCCCATCCGCCGGGATAACACACCCTTCCGAACCCAAAAAACCAGCACGTCACCATGACAAGGTGATGCCGGCCAGCCATGGCATCAAAGAGGGCGTTTACTCTTCGGGATAGTTGAAAAATGTTCCATAAGACGATGAAAATGTATATATAAGGCTTGGGTTTTCTGTTTTCCCTGTTCGGTGAGACAGTTCAGGGACTTAATAGGGGAATGAACTGCTGTTTCTTGACTAAAAAAGTTTTGGGTTTTGCATTTAATATGCATAATTTATAAATTAAAGATATGTAGAATTTACATTTATATAATTTTTTAAACAACTCTACACACTATATATATCGCCCCTATATATATATGTATACAATAGTTTTTGTGTCAAAACTAAAAGTGATGGGGTTTTATTAAACTTTTATATATATATGCAATACTATATTTAGTAATTTTTATTTTTGTACTTCAGAAAAAGGGGACAATACATTTTTGTACTAATGTTTTATTTTACTGTGCAAACCTCAAATGAATGATACCCTTTGATGACACACTAACCCACAAGGGGTGGGGGAGTCTCTATTCCTTGAAAAACGAACATATTCCTGAGGAAACAGAGACAAATGTCTATTAGCATTTGTCGGCGGAAACCGCCACAATAGTAACAGAATGCAAAACCGATGTGATGTCATTATGGTCACGAAAATTCTTTCCATGTTTTCGTGTTACTCTGCAGCTACCTTTGTGGTTGTTTATTATTAAGTGCAAAAAAGCCAAATAATGCACCTGATATGACGTTAACATTCTTTTAATATTTTGTTTATTGCTATTTTCTCTCATGATAAAATTATTTTTTCTTAATTTAGTAGAAAATGACTTACTTCTACATAACTGATTGCGTGAGGAGTCGTATAAAAACTGAATCAATACCTACTTACCAAACAATGTTAAGTAACTAAGAACGTCTCTTTTACGAGGCGTGTCCATAAAGTAAGAGTACTGTTGGGCTGTCGTGCTGTGGGAATTTTTTTTTCAACAGTTGGCAACGCTGAGTGGTAGCAGGGGGTCTCCTGAACACAACGAGCACAGGCGACCCTCATCAGTAGCAAAACCCGCTTCTTAGTGTCCGTTTCTGTGAAATATGTCAATCAGAAATCCCGCCAAGTGCGAGGTGCGCGCTGTCAAAAGGTACCTTATTGCGGAAGGAAGAACGCCGACTGAAATTTTTGCATGGGTCAAACTGTTTATAGTGAAGGTGCTATGAACCGAACGAACGTGCTTATGTGGTGTCGTGAGTTTAATGAAGGAAGAACGAATATCCTTGACGAGCGAAGGAGTTGAAGACCTTCAATTGTGACCAATGAGTTGGTGGAAAAAATAGAGGAAACTGTTCGCGAAGACCGCCGATTGACAGTGGATGAAATGTGTGCGATGTATCCACAAATTTCCAATTCTGTGTTACACGCAACAATTACAGAGTCGCTGGTATAACGAAAATTGTGCTCAAGATGGCTGAGTGAATAAAAAAAAACCCAGAAGCACTATATAAAGTCAAATACGTTTTGAAAACCAGTCACTGATGGTAGTGACAAGTCTTACCTTGTTCTGTGTGAGATATTCAGTCACTGTGGGAGTGATAATGCCACCCACTGAAAGGGTAATTACAAGTCTTACCGTGTTCATTGCGAGATATCCAGTCTCTCTGTGAGAGAAAATGCCACCCAGTGAGACTGTACTTACAAGTCTTACCTTGTTCTTTGTGAGATATCCAGGCACGTTGGTAGTGATATTGCCACCTAAAGAGAAGGTAGTGACAAGATTTACCTGGTTTTGTGTGAGATTTCCAGTCACTGTGGGAGTGATAATGCACCCAGAGAGAGGGTAATTGAAAGTCATACATTGTTCTGTGTGAGATATCCAGTCAATGTGAGAGTGATAATGCCACCCAGTGACAGGGCAGTAACAAGTCTTACATTTTTTTGTTAGAGATATCCAGTTACTGTGGGAGTGATAATGCCACCCAGTGAGAGGGTAGTCACAAGTCTTACCTGTTTCTGTGTAAGATATCCAGTCACTGTGGGAGTGATAAAGCCGCCATGGACAGGGTTATGACAAGTNCACCATGGACAGGGTTATGACAAGTTTAACCTTGTTTTGTGTGAGGTATCCAGTCATTGTGGGGGTGTTATGCCACCCATTGAGAGAGTAGTTACTAGTCTCATCTTG
>NQII01010380.1:0-35185 GCA_002778355.1 Clitarchus hookeri | reverse complement strand
TGACTGACTGATCGATCATCGCACTGGCTTCGTCCGGCTCCGACCCGGACGCCTCGCTTCAGGTCCCCCGACTGACTGCCTGACTGCTCGATCCTCGACTGACTGATCCCTTCCTCCCGCTCTCCCGTCGTTTTGTAGGCTCCATCACCATATTCAACTTGCACCATCCCTGCACGTGGCCGGGGTGCTTGCCGCGTCCCCCCTGAGTCGTAAAACACGTGGCCGCTGCTCCTATGGTCCGCAGTCAGCCTGGCGTCGCCCCTTGACTCTGGTATGGCCGTTTATTGTTCTGTTCTGCACATGCGGGAACTCTTGGGTGGCCCCTTTGGTTCAGCGCATGTGTTGTTGTTATGCCTCCGGATATCGTGTCGTTATTCTCCCCAGCATGCCCACTAAAAGCTCTCAATGTTTATTGCTGAAACTAGCCCGAGACAGACTCAGCTGCTGGTGTGGGCTCCGCGGTCCCTTGGCAGCTGCGAGATGCAGCTGCATCCGCCTTTCTCCGCACGTGGTCGTTCCGCCGGCGAGCTTCGCCAGAGCGTGTGTTCTGACGAATAAAATATAGGGGCGCAGAATGCGTCAATACAAACAATTGGAAAATACAATTCTACAGGCACGGCACTTTCTTGATTCTTCATTAATCATGCCTGATTTAGACCAGAAAAATAAAATGTTTGTTTAAAACTTGTGCATTATAAAGTTAGATAGAAATAGTGGAGTAGTAGGCGTGACGTAATAAAATAACAAACATTAGATGCGTGAAAAACGAGAATGAGCTATATCGACGTCCGGAAGTGCACATATATTGAACTTGTGCATTGTAAGCTGTTGCACAAGCGTGACTTCAATAACAAACACGTTCTTTGTACTTCAAAGTCGTTACAACTTTATTGAGAAATCAACTGAACAACATGCTGTTTATGAAAAAATTCAAAAAAAGTGCAAAAAGCTTTAGTGGTGGAACAGCAACTTTGAGTGATACCAGATGGGCTTGCCATGTCGAAGCAGTGCGTTCTATGTTAGATAATTTTGAAACCACTCTGACGACTCTGCAAGAAATTGCACAGACAGACCCTGACAGTGGTGGACAAGCCAATGCTTTGTTAAAAAGTATGGAGGACCTCAACTTTGTATTTGACTTGCTATTACTCATGAGAGTTCTAACACAATGGGACTTACTGTCAAAGACCCTTCAGGCAAGCAGTGTGACCTACGAAGTTGTGAAATCTGTAAAAAAAAAAAAAAACAGCACACATAAAGTGTTACAATCCTTCAGAACATATGAGTTTTTTACTCAGTTGTTCAATCACTGCACAGAAATCGCTGACAAGTGCGGGTTCAGAGCAGCCGAGCTGCCAAGAAAGGGTAAAATTCCCTCCAAAATTGGGGGAAGGAGTAAAGTTCCATTTGAATCTGTAGAACAGTATTACAAAGTTTCAATCCTTTGGCCAGTCATTGACATCCTAAACCAGGAGATAGAGGCCATGCTTCAAGAAAACAACCTACCTGTACTTAAACACTTAAGCAAAGTTCTAGGTGGAACTGACGTAGACATAGCCAGTGTACAGTATGTGTGCAAATATTACACTTTGGACAATGAACTACTTCTGTCTGAACTGAAATGTTTTTAAAAAATGGAAGAGTCAAAAAACAAAAATATCAAAGAAAGAGCTGCCATTTTCGTTGAGAAGTTTTTGAAAAGTGTGTTCCCTCTACTTTTTTAACTTTACCGTTTGTTTTTTACAATTCCAATGAACTCAGCATATTGTGAGAGGTCTTTTTCGTGCTTGCGGCGGTTGAAAACATACACCAGGAACACGATCGGCGAGGGGAGGTTGTCCTCGTTAGCTCTTTTGGCTATCGAAAGGAGTGTTGATGTAGACATTTAAAAAGTTATTGATGACTTTAATTCAAGCCAAAAGAGAAGATTTCATTTTGTATAAAAATAACTTATGATGACATTGAATAAAAGTAAAATAAAGTTTTGGGTTTTTTTTGTATGATGTTTGCTTGATTTTTACCTTCATGATAAAAAAAACAGGCTGAGCACTCAATCAATTAAAAATAAGCCTACTCTTGAGTTGTGTGTGAACGATATTTACTTTACAAGTGGTTTGTTTATTAATCCAAGTAATTAATAATGAATGTTTTAGGGTACATGGAGAATGTCAGCAATTATTTTGTGGTAAAAATAGTCTAAAAAAGCTTCAAAAACTAATAATTTAATGCTAGTTTTTTTTAAACATTTTCCGGGGGAGGACCCCCGGACCCCCCTTTCCCCTTCCATACCACCCAATAAGCCTTGCCACCCCAGTTAAAAAGATTAAATGACGCTACTGCATATCATCAAAACTCCGTCAAACCTTTTTCACCTGCTTAAAGATTTGAATTAAGAAAATTTCTGAAATTAGTTTATAGTTATCTGTGAATCAAAGAGCATAATTGTATTTTATTGGATTACTTAGCTATTTAGGAGTCTTCAAAAACACATTTTACCCCTTTTGATACTCTTAAGAGACTAATTTCGAAAAATCCTTTATTAATTGGTGCCTGCAAGTTCCTGCAACCAAAGGAAAAGCCACCCCTAAATTTTAGTGCCTTAGCATCCATCAATTTGGGCTGTACGTTGATGAGTGAGTCAACCATTCAATCAGGACACTTAATTTTATACATAGAGATTACAATGATACGCTTCAGTATTTATTGCCATCTTTTTTCTTCTGACCAAATTTGTGCCATTAACTCTTGATACTTTCTCTTTTACGCCTAATTTTTGTCTAAATCCATTGCTACGAGTATCTAAAGGGACCTGGAGAAGTTTCATGAGAATAAACTCAATCACAGATACGGGTCCAATTTATGTAGCACTGTTTTTGTCCAAACTGATATTTTGGATTTGTATTGAACAAACAGCAGGGAAAACGATACACAACATCCATATTTTGCTAATAAACTAACCATCACCTTCTAACCTTCTCACCATTTTCTGCACGATTTTGATAACGATTCAATATTTATATATATCTGTGTGTGTGTGTGTGTGTGTGTGTGCGCGCGTGTGTGTGCAGTTGCCAATCTACACCCCCGATGCACACTTTCCAGATTAAGTAATTTATTGCTGTATTGGAGACATCAAACATGTGTCTCGTGACTTCAAAATTGACTAGGTCACAGAATCAGCTTCTGTCATCTGACAAGCAGGTGATGTAAACAAGGGGCTCTCAGGACAGCTGCCCTTCTGACCTCTCTCCGTACATTCATGAGATATGATTGTTAACATGTTATGTGGTTAAGTATAAAGAATACCTTTGCTTTGTTTTTTCTTATATCTGTGATTCTTTTATGTAATTGAGAGCTACTCATACTAAGGCATGTAAGAGTTTTTAGAACACTCCGGTTTTAGCCTACTTTCCGAAGGAGAGATAGGCTTATGAGATCACTTTCCTGTCTGTGTGTGTGTGTATTTTTGTGTGTCTCGCCCCCCTCCCCCCCCCCAAATTTGTATGTTGACAATGCATCATGTAAACACGCCATTTTGAAAGATAACACTATACGTTATATCTCTAAAACCACTCAACCAATTTTGCCCAATTTGGCATGTTAGTAAAACTATGTTAGGCCATGTAAACATATGCAGTTTAAATTGATAAGGGACTTATTTTCGAAATGGTGGTCATACAAATATTGTAGTTTATTTGATATGTCTACCATACCGTTTGGACTATTTTGATCAATCTTTGTATGCTGGTAGTATCTACAGTATTACAAGCATACTGACGTGAACCGCACGTTCACGAGTCCTTTTGCCCACTGACTGCCGCAGTATGCCCACACCAGACGCACCANCAAACACGGGAAACGAGCCAGCACGGCTTTAAACTGAAAACCCGATAAAAATATACTGAAACTTTCCCGAGCTTCACAAACACGAAAGAATTTTACACTTGAGTCCCAAAAAATTAAGTATATTGCGTCATTACAATCTCAAATGTATACCTTCCCATACGCTGGCATTTATGCAACTGTCTAGCATGTGAAAATCATCGATTTCTGCACCTCTACTACCCCACTCCCCACAACATATTCTACAGATGCAATTTTTATTTTTGAAAATTAAGAGGATACGTTGTGTTTATCAGCATTTACTGTATGCATATGGGTTGCAAGATGTGCCGAAACCATCTGTAAAGCAGATGCCAATCTACACCCCCGATGCACGCTTGCCAGATTAAGTAATTTATCGCTGTATTGGAAGACATCAAACATGTGTCTCGTGACTTCAACAATTGACTAGGTCACAGAATCAGCTTCTGTCATCTGACAAGCAGGTGATGTAAACAAGGGGCTTGCTCACCTCTCTCCGTACATTCATGGGATATGATTGTTAACATGTTATGTGGTTAAGTATAAAGAATACCTATGCTTTGTTTTTTCTTATCTCTGTGATTCTTTTATGTAACTGAGAGCTACCCATACTAAGGTATGTAAGAGTTTTTAGAACACTCCGGTTTTAGCCTACTTTCCGAAGGAGAGATAGGCTTATGAGATCACTTTCCTGTCTGTGTGTGTGTGTATTTTTGTGTGTCTCGCCCCCCTTCTCCCCCCCCCCNTTGTGTGTCTCGCCCCCCTCCCCCCCCCCAAATTTGTATGTTGACAATGCATCATGTAAACACGCCATTTTGAAAGATAACACTATACGTTATATCTCTAAAACCACTCAACCAATTTTGCCCAATTTGGCATGTTAGTAAAACTATGTTAGGCCATGTAAACATATGCAATTTAAATGGATAAGGGACTTATTTTCGAAATGGTGGTCATACAAATATTGTAAGTTTATTTGATATGTCTACCATACCATCTGGACTATTTTGATAAATCTTTGTATGCTGGTAGTATCTACAGTATTACAAACTTACATGCCAACTCATACCCACTTTCGTAATTCATTTTGTAAGATACCACCACATGAAGAAATATAGTTATTTTGTTAACAATATCTCGGAAAATAATCAACTAATTACTGCCGAATTTGGCAGACATGTAGTAGTACAGTAAATTAAAACAACGTATATGTTTCAAGTGGGCCAGACACGTGTTTCCAAAATGGCGGCTTTATAAACTTTTTGTAAGATACACCACAGGAATATCAAATGAGCTAATACATTAACTCTTTTACTCTGCCATTTTGGAAGATAGTACCACACACAAAATTAAGCTTTTATGTGATATCTCGAGAAACAATTAATTCCCACGAAATCCATGCAACAAATTATAATTTTGTAGTCCATCTAAATTTATATGACTTACAGGAAGTCAAGTATTTTCAAAATAACAGCCATGTAAATATTTTTGGCTAGTATACCATATTTCCCAAACAATTTAAACCAAACTTTATATGCTGGCACTAACTATGACAATCAAATTCTCTAATACACTAGTGTTTTTCAAAATTGCAACNAAACCAAACTTTATATGCTGGCACTAACTATGACAATCAAATTCTCTAATACACTAGTGTTTTTCAAAATTGCAACACCCTGAAAGAATGATTCGAATGAATCCAAACTCAGAGGATCTGTAGAACAGTGTAACAGCAATAAGTGATTACGATAGAGAGAGATGGTGTACACGCAGGCCCAGCAGCCCCCTCTCTTGTGTGACCGGAAAGGTCAGCGTTACGCCAAGCTCAGTCAGTGAAGAGCCGTCAAACAAAGTGAAAGCAACTGCCAGTATGCCTCGTTGAAGTTAAAAGGAGCCATATCAGCATGTGAGTTAGTTCGAACGGGGCAGAATGGTCTGTCTCCGGGAGACGGGTTTGTCATACCATGACATTTTGGCTTGTACAGGACATGCCGCTACGGCACTGACGCGAGTGTGGCACCAGTGGATAGAAGTGGGTCGTACGCAGCGACGAGATGGTACTGGACCACGCAATGTGACCACAGCACGAGATAACCGCCATCTTGACTGCATGGCCGCAACAGACCATACAGCCTCATCCACAGTGTTGACTCAACACTGGAGCACTGCAACAGATGTGAACCTGTCTGCATCGACTGTCTGATGTTGTCTGCTGTGGGCTGGACTGATGGCACACATGCGATAGCATCAGCTCCCGTTGTCCACAAACCTCAAACGTCTCAGATTGCAATGGGCACGTGAATGCTGTCACTGGCAAGATGAGTGGTAAAATGTAGGGTTTTTTAGGGCGAGTCCTACTTCAACCTGTCTTACAGTGACGGCCGCATACGTGTTAGACGCTACCATGGCGACCGCAACCTGGCAGCCTGCATTCTGGAGCAGCATAGCAGACACATGCCGTGTGTGATGGTTTGGATCTCCATTGGATACAACATGCGATCTTGAATCCTGCGTATTGAGCGCAATCTGAACAGCAACCACTACATCTGGGAGGTTTTAGAGTCCGAGGTACTGCCCCTCCTTCAGGCAACTCCACATGCCATAATTCAGCAGGACAATGCCCAGCCACATGTGGCGAGGAATTTGCGACTATTCTTCAATGAACAAAGGGTACCACTGCTTCCCTGGCCTGCACGTTCACCTGATATGTCACCCATCGAACATATCTGGGATATGGTTGGTCGGCAACTTGTTCATCACGGTCCTCCAGCAACCACTGTTGATGCTTTGGGGACTCGTATACAAAACNTATGGTTGGTCGGCAACTTGTTCATCACGGTCCTCCAGCAACCACTGTTGATGCTTTGGGGACTCGTATACAAAACGCATGGAGAGAGATTCCTCAGGAACATATCCAAGTCCTCTTTGATTCCATGCCACGATATTTAGGGTCTCTGATTGCAGCACATAAGGACTTCACACCATACTGAATTCTCAAGGACAGAGATCATTAACAGTTCTATAATTTGAATCAATTGTGTATTGTCATGTAATTAATCAGTGGTATAAAGTTCATTTCAATCACATGTGTTTCATTTTTCACAAACATTACTGTACATTACCTTTTTCTCCACCAGTTATGAAGAGCTCAAAATAAAAAAATTGAGGTTTTATGCAATATCTTGAGGACCAATCATTCGATTACTACCAAATTTTACACGCAAGTAATGCTGCAGGAGGCCATGTAGTGGAGTGGAGTGGAGTGGAGAAAGTTGGGCGGCTCTTAACATTGAGGTCTTAAGAGCAGATGAGGATGAAGTGAGGTGAGCATGGAGTACTGCCAGGGGCCCAATTTTTGGAACTGTTGGGAATAATTACACTAGCGGATTGATCCGATACTTTCATTCCTGTAGAGAGTGTCGGAATGCCAAAATGTGTATTTTTTGGAAATGGCCCTGGTGACTGCCGGAATGAAATGTATCGGAATTCCAAGGAATCAAAATTACAACTTGGCATCATCACATTTTGTGTGTCATCACCGACGCTGAACCGATCATGTTAAATCTGTTGAGACGTGAAAATTAATTTTATAATTCACAAATATTTCTTAATGGATAAAAAGGTTCCGCATAAATTTATATTTAAAAAAAGTACAAAAATCTAATATGACAAGACTTGTACTTTTATGAGATAAATGCACATGGTTTTACAAATACAGATGCTTGATAGCGCTAAATATTATTTTGTACATATTTAACATTATATTTTGCATTTATTTGGTTTGAATTGTAGGTTTTTAAGCTTACATTATTTTATTTACCACTAAAAATTTAATACAGGTGTATAAGAAAACATAGAAATTTTTCATACTTCAGCAAATACTTGTAAAGTAAAACTAAATAAACATTTTTTTTGTCACTACATATACTAAATTTTACTTCATATCTGGTTCTGCATATAACTTGGTTTATGGTATTCCTGAGACTCCATTCCAATATGTGACAAACTCATATAGACAGCTGCCTAGCTTCTGTTATATTTCAGTTCTTTTGGCACTTCAAGTTTTTACTGCAAAATTAAAATTATTTGTTTTATATTTAAACTATTATGTGTTATGATTTACTTGATATTCACAACACTCCTGTCAGTTTCCTTGTGCCAACTTAACATTACATTGAAGGCATTTTTCTCAGCTTTTTAAAACAATTACAATTTGATGTGTGGTGATGATCTTTTTTTTTACTCTACTTTGCCGATTATCTTTATATTTAACCATAAGAGAGTGTATATTTTCACGTTTCCTACACTGCACAATGATAATTACACAAAAATCTTTCAAAGAATGGCGATTCCAGCAGCTGCATTGCTGTCGGATTGATTTTGACACTCTACAGCTTGATTCTGGTATACAATTCTGAAATCAAGTGTTCAAAAATTGACCCTAAGCATTCCGATAGCGGAATGACGTCATTCTGCTACAGGAATTATTCTGATAGTTTCAAAAATTGGGCCCCAGAATGCAAGATGATGGGGGGGGGGGGAGGAGATCCTCAAGAAAACCTGCAGACCAGCTGCATCGTCTGGCACAATTCCCAAATACAAAAATTCAAGAATGACCCCGTCTGGAATCAATCCCAGTTCACCTATGTCGGAGGCAAGTAGTCTAACCACTACACCACCATGGTTGCTATAGGAGGTCAGGTAAACTTAACACATTTTAGGTGGGACAGGCTGTTTTTTAAAATGTTATTAATATAAATTATTGAAATTAGTATGTTATATCTATTAAATAATTCAACAAAATTCAACTAAATTTTGTATGCTAAATGTATTGATTAGAAGCATAAGTTATACATACTGAGATATTTTTTTGCTGGCATTTATGTAAGATAATAACAGGTGAGAAAATGGAACATTCATGCCATATTTCCAGAACCATTCATCTAATTTCACAGACAAGTAGTGCTACAGAAGGCTATGCAAACTTGCATCATTTAAGTGGGTCAGACACTGGTTTTCAAAACAGCATCTAAATAAATAATCTAGATAAGTTTCTCGTAATACTTTGGATGCTGACAGAATCTATTAGAAGCATCATATACAGAGACTCTTTTGACGCAGTTTTGTATAATAGCGTAAAATGGGAAAATAAAGTTTTTATGCCATCTCTCAGGAACCATTCTACCTATTTCCACCAAATTCTTCACACAAGTAGCACAATTGTAGGCCATGTAAACTTACATGATTTAAGTNTGGAGTGGAGTGGAGTGGAGTGGAGTGGAGTGGAGTGGAGTAGAGTGGAGTGGAGTGGAGTGGAGTGGAGTGGAGTAGAGTGGAGAAAGTTGGGCGGCTCTTAACATTGAGGTCTTGAGAGCAGATGAGGATGAAGTGAGGTGAGCATGGAGTACTGCCAGGGGCCCAATTTTTGAAACTGTTGGGAATAATTACGCTAGCGGATTGATCCGATACTTTCATTCCTGTAGAGAGTGTCGGAATGCCAAAATGTGTATTTTTTTGGAAATGGCCCTGGTGACTGCCGGAATGAAATGTATCGGAATTCCAAGGAATCAAAATTACAACTTGGCATCATCACATTTTGTGTGTCATCACCGACGCTGAACCGATCATGTTAAATCTATTGAGACGTGAAAATTAATTTTATAATTCACAAATATTTCTTAATTGACAAAAAGGTTCCGCACAAATTTATATTTAAAAAAAAGTACAAAAAATCTAATGTGACAAGACTTGTACTTTTATGAGATAAATGCACATGGTTTTACAAATACAGATGCTAAATAGAGCTAAATATTATTATGTACATATTTAACATTATATTTTGCATTTATTTGGTTTGAATTGTAGGTTTTTAAGCTTACATTATTTTATTTACCACTAAAAATTTAATACAGGTGTATAAGAAAACATAGAAATTTTTCATACTTCAGCAAATACTTGTAAAGTAAACCTAAATAAATATTTTTTTTGTCACTATATATACTAAATTTTACTTCATATCTGGTTCTGCATATAATTTAGTTTATGGTATTCCTGAGACTCCATTCCAATATGTGACAAACTCATATAGACAGCTGCCTAGCTTCTGTTATATTTCAGTTCTTTTGGCACTTACAGTTTTTACTGCAAAATTAAAATTATTTGTTTCATATTTAAACTTTTATGTGTTATGATTTACTTGATATTCACAACACTCCTGTCAGTTTCCTTGTGCCAACTTAACATTACATTGAAGGCATTTTTCTCAGCTTTTTAAAACAATTATAACTTGATGTGTGGTGATGATCTTTGTTTTTACTCTACTTAGTCGATTATCATTATATTTAAACATAAGAGAGTGTATATTTTCACGTTTCCTACACCGCACAATGATAATTACACAAAAATCTCTCGCAGAATGGCAATTCCAGCAGCTGCATTGCTGTCTGATTGATTTTGACACTCTACAGCTCGATTCTGGTATACAATTCTGAAATCAAGTGTTCAAAAATTGACTCTAAGCATTCCAATAGCGGAATGACGTCATTCTGCTAAAGGAATTATTCTGATAGTTTCAAAAATTGGGCCCCAGAATGCAGACCAGCTGCATCGTCTGGCACAATTCCCACATACAAAAATCCAAGAATGACCCCGCCTGGAATTGAACCCGGCTCACCTATGTCGGAGGCAAGTAGTCTAACCACTACACCACCATGGTCGCTGTAGGAGGTCATGTAAACTTAACACATTTTAGGTGGGACAGGCTGTTTTTTAAAATGTTATTAATGTAAATAATTGAAATTAGTATGTTATATCTATTAAATAATTCAACAAAATTTTGTATGCTAAACGTATTCATTAGAAGCATAGTTATACGTACTGAGATCTTTTTCTGCTGGCATTTATGTAAGATAATACCAGGTGAGAAAATGGAACATTTACGCCATATTTCCAGAACCATTCATCTAATTTCACCAAATTTCACAGACAAGTAGTGCTACAGAAACCTATGTAAACTTACATCATTTAAGTGGGTCAGACACTGGTTTTCAAAACGGCATCTAAATAAATAATTTAGATAAGTTTCTCCTAATACTTTGGATGCTGACAGAATCTATTAGAAGCATCATATACAAAGCCTCTTTTGACGCAGTTTTGTACAATAGCGCCAAATGGGAAAATAAAGTTTTTATGCCATCTCTCAGGAATCATTCTACCTATTTCCACCAAATTCTTCACACAAGTAGCACAATTGTAGGCCATGTAAACTTACATGATTTAAGTNCCATTCTACCTATTTCCACCAAATTCTTCACACAAGTAGCACAATTGTAGGCCATGTAAACTTACATGATTTAAGTAGCTCAGGCAATTATTTTTATTATTTTATTTCATGTTGGTAACCCCTGTCTACCGAAACATTATACTGATTACGTCCAAAGTTGATGCTCTGAATCCTACCTACATAATACACTTTGTTGCACACTAGCTTATGGTACACGGTTCTCTGGCTTCGAGCCCCAGGTAAGGCATGTGTGTAGTAGTAATTGTGTCACTGCTGTTGCATATGTTTCTGTTTCCATCTCTAACGATAATGTTATCAACGAGACATCAAGGCCTACCTACCATCTAAGCTTTAAGGAACTTCATTAAAAACTATTTGCACCCATGTAGAGGAAAGTAGGCTCATAAGTTATATCAGTATATTCTTGTTTAATTGTAAAGTAAAAAAAAAAAATTAACAGAAAAATGATTTTCTGAGGATATGTAATAATTAAAATATGTGCAAAAATGATTTTGTGTTAAATGAAAACCAAAGAATTTAATTCACATTGATATACAGGCTGGCAGCAAACCAACATCTGCAATGATGCTGGATCCACGTATGTCATCAACAACCAAAAAGAAACATGTCATTGTTGCACATATTATCANGGATCCACGTATGTCATCAACAACCAAAAAGAAACATGTCATTGTTGCACATATTATCAGAGTGCATGGTGCTCCATGATCAGATTTGTTACAACCCTGCCGACTTTTGCAGTTTACTATTACTTTTTGTTCAGAATTGCGTGAAGGGCGGTATTCTTAATCAGCATCCACGGCTCTGCAGACGAGTATAATGGCAACCTGGTGAGGATGATTGGGTAGTACGGAATGTTGCCCAGCCACGAGTCCTTATGACAACCCCTCGTCTATGTGCAGGCATATATCCCTGCCCGAGAGCTTATATTGGCTGAGGCGTAAGATGTTGCACCAGTTGTCAATAAAGGAGCTACTGGAAGAGATGTGAATGTAAATGTGGGCAGCCATCTCCCTCCAAGATCTGCAGCCGTGGCAGCAGGTGCTGGTGTATAGAACTACAGTAAAACATATTTAAGAAGTTCCCTGCTTAATAAGTTTACATAATTTTGAACCTGATCTATGAACAGCAAAGTTGACCCTCTTAAGTGTTTCTCGTTAATAAGCTTACATTTTTCAGTCCCTTTATAAACTTCTTAACAGAGTTTTTCTGTGGCTGTGATTCGCCACCGAAGTATTAAAGAATGTGGAACTGATGCACGGTATAGCATGGATAGGCCATGTTGTGTAATTGTTTCAGCCATGTTTCTGCACAAAAGATGATACTTATCTTCTACCGGTGAATATCAGTAATAATTATACCACAGTACAAAAATGTTACAATTAAAACAACAGATTTTTTAATTTATTATCCAACAAAATTCAGAATAGAAATCTCTATTATGTGTAACGAAATACGGTTACAAGATGCCAAAGGGGTATATCTGAGTTTGTAAGGGATGGAGGTTTTAATAAATATTAAAGAACTGAATTTGATTTTTAATTTATTCACACAGCTATTAGTTACAACATTAAACTACCTATCACTAAAATTACTCTTGTTATTCTCAGTGAGTGCAATATTTATTGTCTAACTCAATTCTAATTAAAATTATTATCAATGTGTCTATATTGGTTACAGACACTAAATTCACGCTCATTATTTACATATATTCATTCTGCCTACTGCGGTCATTCCAAATGCCTGTCACTCACGCATCCACTTCAATAGTCCTGCCCATCAGTCTAACTCTCCACTGCACTGATGCTCGCAGTCCACAGACTTCACTCCCGCTGGTCACTCTCGCCGCCACTCATTGCTTTACTGACTCATCACTTCGCTGTCTTTGCACACCTGGCGCTCAAGGTCATCCAAGCCTTGAAACTCTACACTGTCAGCTAAGAGGTCCTCGTGGCTTAAATAGTTTCGCTGGCTCGATCTAGAAGGTTCACCACACCTCGAGTCAAGCTGAGAGGCTAGGGCAATGACCAGAACATTCTTTCAAAGATAACCCCATAAATTAAATTCGCTCAAGGTCGGTAGCGCACGAGTCCCGATAAGCTTATCCGGCACATGTGGCGGCTCGCCCCTCGGATTACTAGTCTGGCCTTAACAAACACCTTTGCTCACTCAAAGGGGATGGGGCAAGGTAAGCGATGCAAAGCAGCAAGCATGTAACAGAGGTACTGATAGTTAGATGGTATAACTTTCGTTTGTGGGTATTGGCATGATCAAGGCGTGGTCCAGGTACAAAGGACCACCCATTAGTAAAGTATTTAAAACA
Source organism: Clitarchus hookeri (assembly GCA_002778355.1). Taxonomy (NCBI): domain Eukaryota; kingdom Metazoa; phylum Arthropoda; class Insecta; order Phasmatodea; family Phasmatidae; genus Clitarchus; species Clitarchus hookeri. The sequence continues at coordinate 21,695 of NQII01010380.1, read as the reverse complement.
TGCTAATATTACCCCCTGTGGCTTAGTCTCACTGGATTCATCATTTTGTTTGTTGGTTTCTTTGTACTGCACGTACAACTATTATCGGCTTGGCCACACTGGATTTTAAATAAAGGCATTGGCTTCTGGGTTCTTTAAATGGGACTACCTATTTATTAGAATGGAGGCCAACTGTGGCCATGCCTATGCTTGAGATAATTTAGCACGGCAATGTGCTGAAGTGAGGCATTTTGTTATTGCAGCACTGTTACTCCAGAGACGAAGTAATCTCATGACGACACTCCACAGAAGCAGCAGTGCAATGTCCCACTACAGACTACTGTACCCAAAGTGGTGCTGCTGAACTTTCACATGAGCCACCTAGGGTCCATGTGACAAGCCACAAACAACAGACCATTTGAATATGCATAATTTTATAGGTTTTATGTGGTAAAACCTTAATGATGTATACATTTTTAATTTTAATATTTTAGTTTTATTTCCAAAATAGGCTTGTGTAGTCCTTCCTCCCAGACAACCACTGTGTTGCAAATGCGTGTCGTGAAACAGATTTCAATATTGTTATTTGTTGTAGCTACTCTAATTATATGTCTTGCAGCAATTGGTGTAACATATGTGAAACCATGGACTTATAAGAACCATCCACAAGACCCACTATTTTATTGTGAATTCAGTTTTTAACACATTTTCTGAACACCTATTGCAAAAACTACAAGTCTTTCAAAAATACATAATATTTTTGATAATTTTCATAAAACAATACGGCAAAAATCCTCAAACTTATTGAATGCCACTTTGCTTTTATCAGCAACACATCCAGCCACTGTGTAAATGTCAGGCAACCAATTATACTATCTTTGTTGTATGTATGTTACGGTACTACCAAACATTCCACTTTCCACATAGAGGGCTGCCTGTAGGTAGTGACATAATCTGATTGGTTCAATGTGACTGGTAGGTAACGTTAGAGCAATATTGATTGTTACAAGCTGGATCAAAATTGGAATCCATAACCAATTATGGACCACTAAGCTAAACATCACAATTATTGTGTGGCATACTTGTGATATGTCCAGATACGCTACTGGAAAATGAGAATAGAACACATTGATGGCCTCTTTGCAAGAGATACAAAGTTTATTCAGATACTGTAATGGTAGTGCATAGGACATGATCACTGGCATATAGATATGTCTGCAGAGATGTACTACGAGACTGTTCAGTACTTAGTATGCCTTGCTCGAGCAGCAACGCGGGCAGAGCTTCTTGCATGTAAACAGTCGTACAGGTGACAAATATTGTCCAGCGGAATGGTATTCCACGCACATTGCAATTGGTGGCTCAGCTGGGCAAGAGTCGTCAATGATGCAGGAGATCGAGTCAGACGATGTACAACCCAGCCTCACACGCGCTCAACGGGGGAAATATCTGGTGATTGGACTGGTCAGGGAAATTGATGAACTCCTTCAAGAGCATGTTGTGTTGCACAAGCAGAACGTGGACTGGCAATGTCCTGCTGAAATAGTGCGTCCCCCTGCCCCTGCAAAAATTGTAGCAGAATTGGTTGAATGACGTTTTGGCTCTACCATGGACTGGCGAACGTTCCCTGTGTTAACGCCAGAGGCGAACGACCATCGTAAGTATGGCTCCCCAAACCATTATCCCAGGAGTTGGTCCAGAGTGTCGCTACCATAAATGCTGTGGAAGATGCTGCTCACCGCGCTGATGCAAGTACGAACTCGACCATCATTAGCCCAAGACAGAACCAGGACTCATCACTCAACACAATACTTCACCATGCTTTCCTCCAGGTGCTCCTTTCTCGGCACTACCGGAGACAGACTGCACGATGATGAGGTGCGAAGGGAAGTCTGGCTAATGGTATGCATGATGGTAGACCAGTTTCACATAAACAATTGCAAATGGTACTAACAGACAATCCTTGGACAACACTACACCTAAACTGTTCTGCAGTCGCCACGCTATCTGCTACGACTGCTCGTACAATGCAACGATCTTGGCATGCATCCACCTGTCGCTGACTCCCGGAACCAGATTTACGGGTACGTGCAGTTTTCTCTGACCAACGGCGCCACCATTGATGCACTGCTGACTTTTCTCATCAAACTGTTCTGCAGTTCTCCAGTATGACAAGCCAGCTTCTCGGAGTCCCACTGTTAAACCCCGTTCGAACTCAGTTAACTGTACAAATGGGGCAGGACTTCGCCATCCTGACATGCTGACAATGTCCAAATGACCTCCGGAGTACTGTGAAGCCCTTGCGACTACATGCTTCTCCTGATGCTCAACTGGTTGTGTCTGTTTACTTTGGCTGTCCCACTTGAACTCCGCAGTCTTCCCCAGCGCTACGCTTACAATCACTTCATGTGCTGCCCTCTAGTATTGTCTTGTGCTGATTTGGTTGTTCTCTATCACTTCCATTTTTGTGTTTTTTCCCATTTTTCAGTAGTGTATCTCGAAGCATGGCAGAGAATGCAACAGCAGCGCTCTTAGTGGCTTGATGTGATCTGCCAGTTTTCTACCACTATGAAATTCGTGTTGGAGTATTTTTCATGACACAAAACTAGTGTTTATAAGTACCAAATGCATATGAGCTGTAGTTTCAAGAAAGTTAAAATATTTGCAGGGTATTAATTAATTACAAATTAGAATAAATAATGTAAATTTTTCTTTTACCAGGTATTATTAGAGTTGGTATGACACATGGAAACAGACTGTAAAAATAATATAAAATTATTAACTGGAACAAACAGTGATGTGGCTCTATGCAGAAATATACTTATTTCAAAGTCTACAATTAACTTCTTATACTTTTACTTATATAATGCTAAATTCTGAAACACTGAAGCTTGAAAATTATCTGAGCACACTTGATACATTTTGTGCAGTTGTTCGGAACAACAATTTTAAAACTTATATCTAGGTCACTCCTACTGTGACAGTGTGCGTTAGATGACCAAATGTACTCTCATCAGATCATAGTTTCATCTTCATAGTTAAATATTTTTTTATGTTTTCATGGAAATATGAACTGATTAAAACATGTCATGGTGTAAGAGAGTTGAGTATGTCACCTCTTTGAAGTGAACCTCCTTTTTTTTTATAATTTTACACTAACTACGTATTTATGCAGTAGTTTGTAACAAAACTAAAGAAAACGTTTAAATACTTTTTTACTAATTTGTTTATGATAGCTGAAATCTGTTATAGAAATGAAAAAAAAAAACTCTCGAAAAGTTCTAACATGACAATCTGACTCTTGTAACAGGTGTACGGGGGTGCAGCTGCTGAACTTGTAAAACATGTGAACTCAATGAAACTCAGTAAAAAAATAATTCAAAATGAACAGGAGAAATTAAAATGAGTAAGAAAAAAGAAAAGTCACACAGCCTTGGAGCACAACAAAGATGCAACTCACCTTTGTGAGCAAAATAATTCACATCATTTTCAGGGATACATTTAGATGTTAGTGAATAATGCTAGAATATTAGAAAGCTTCATGGTACACCACCTTGGTATTTTCAACACAGATAATGAACAAACAAACACCAGGTAACGTAACATTTGCCACTATGTAATAAAATTTTGACACAGTTCATTATGTTGCACCACATGACTGCACTAAAAACAACAGACCAGTTGCTAAAGTTTACATGAAGAGCGAGAATAAAAAATGCTAGTGCACCTTTTGGTACGATAGGTTAACAACTAAGGTGAAGGGCCTTGAAAAAAGTAGGAGGGGTATCACATTAATTCGTTATTCATTACTAGGAGGCACGTATGTACGAAATGGGAGCCAGCAAGATGAAAACGTCCTCCTAGGATGCATGACAAGCTTGAATGGGTAACGGAGCGTTGCTGTCCAGGGGGTCAATTAAATATTGCTATCTAGAGGTGCAACACAAAATTTGGTGGGATTAAATACATATTAAACTCCATATGAGGTAATGGATGCAAAAAGTAACACAGTTTTCTTTGCTTTGCACTGCATCAGCGCAAATGTCCAGTTGTCATATTTAACTTGAACCCAGATAAAACCAAATGTATGTTTGAGACGACGAATTCTGCCACACATCACAGTACAGAAGTGCCACATGATTATATGGTATGGTACAGATGGGTGCATGTAGTACCCATCTGTTGGTACAGCCCAACTTCCCGACCTCATGATGCATCTCTGGCATTCAAATAACTGAAGTGGTTCTTTGATAATGCAGTTGACTTTTAATCCAGGAGAACCTGAGTTCTGTTTCTGGTCTGAAAAATCTTGATTTTGGTTGTCCATGTTTTTAAAAAATCACTCCCTGCTGAGAATTGGATGGTTTCTTGTCACAGCATGGCTGCTTCCTTCTCAACACCTCACTGTCCAGACTAGTGGCTCTATCTCTAATGACCCCACTGTCTATGAGACATTAAGCCAAACGTAAGAAATACAGTTTTGTATTTTCTCATTAGTCTGCTCTAAATATGTAGAGAATTTCCAGTCCCAAAGTTTGCCAATGTTGGACTGGTCACTAAATGCCTATTACCGAAAGCATAATGAAATTAATAACATTTTTATATAAAAAAAAGTGCATTTTAAACATTATCTAATTAATTCTTAATTTATGTAAAACGTCAAGTTGTAAACAAATACGTAAAGAGTTCACTAGATTCAAACACAATGCTGCTAGAAGGGTGTATGCAGAAATATACATACAACCACCTATCAGAGGAATGTGTTCATGCCAGTCAGCATGTGTCATGTAGGTAGGCAAGCTGTCGAGATGATGTGAAAGAAAGTACTCAGAAGCAAGATCATTGTCCTCAGCAGCAGTCTCTTCATTGAGTAAGCAACTTTCTTTCTGGTCGTTGAAATGACACATTCCGTGACACTTTTATTCAATATAAAAATTCAGAGTAAGTGACCATCTATGTATATAATATAACCCCTGTGTAAGTGGGTGAACCAATGAAGGGTACTAAGCTATACATTTAAGACATGTTTCATTCAAAATAAACATTGATTAATTTTTTTTGGGGTTTAAAAATTGATTGCACAAATTGTAAATTGAGGAAACTATTCTTTCCCCTTGAGATTTAACACAGTGAAGAAAGTCCATCACCTTACGAAAAATATTGCAATATTTATTTCCTATGAACATATCTACACGTTTCTACACTGCCAAAACAAGTCTGATGAGAAAAGTAAGAAGATGATGACAAGTTACATATTATTATACACAATAAATTTTATCTACGAGTTTTGATAGAAAGACGTAGCAAAAAAACTCAACAANTAAGTTACATATTATTATACACAATAAATTTTATCTACGAGTTTTGATAGAAAGACGTAGCAAAAAAACTCAACAACATTTTAAGTAAACAATAATTGAAATATGGCAGAGAGTATTAAGCTTATAACACTGAATACAGTTTCATTTTCATTACAAAATATGACCTGGAAACTTCTTTGAGTGTTACATTGGAGTGTCTGGGAAACATTTCTTAAAAAATACACAAAGTCAAAGAGAAACTTAGATCTCTTGGGAAAAATCTGACTAATTCTGCAAAGAAAATTGAGAAAGCAAGTCTCTACTAACAACAATTTTGGTCGCAATTCTTTTCNAAAATCTGACTAATTCTGCAAAGAAAATTGAGAAAGCAAGTCTCTACTAACAACAATTTTGGTCGCAATTCTTTTCCTGAGAAAAGAAGTGAGAGTTATTTTCCATGCAGACCAGGCACTTGAATAAATTTCTCTGCGGATAAATTATTTTGCTAGGGACAAATGAAGTGTTTCACAACCTGCACAGATGTATCGCTTTCTGAGAATCTGTTCGAATCAAACCGATACACAATTATAGCTGTAATAACATTCAAAACNACACAGATGTATCGCTTTCTGAGAATCTGTTCGAATCAAACCGATACACAATTATAGCTGTAATAACATTCAAAACAAGTCCCAAAGCAGGTACATAAACTCTGCCTTCCAGCTTATAATATCACAAAATGTAACAAACATTTATCGCTGCACATCTCGTACCGCAAAGTCGTAATTAGGAAACATCACTAAAATTGACCTTATAAAGAAATAATAATTTAAAATTATTACATGTTTATAGGCAAATGTACATATAGTAATTATGAACATTCCACTCACAGGTCCAGATTAAGAATTATCAATCTATCCCTGAAACAGATTTAGAAACATATAATTTGTTTAAATACACATTAATAAAAAATTGAAGTAGAATTTATTGTTCACACACAAATATTTAACTGTTTTCCAAGTTGTAAATAGAAGAATGAAATTAATATGAAACAGTTATTGTTGTGTGGGTACATTACAGCTTGAACTGAGCTTCACGTACAAATCAGTTGCGATACCGTACAATTATTTTCGATAATCGTGAGCAACTTTCAAGGGCGCCGGCCCAAGCCGCAGGACTCGTCTCACGAGACAAGTAGCCCGGTTGTAATTCTAGGCCTGCTACCGTCACCGCCACTGCTGCCGTGGAGTGGCACTCGGACCTACGCTCGCGCAAACAACAGATCTTCACCCTCCTCATCGTCGCTGGAATGTCCATCCACGCTCTCCAGGACCAATTTACGTTCGCCTGTTGAGAGCTTCCTGTACCCTTCGCTCCTCCCCCACGTGCTGACGCTCGGCTGCGGCCTCATCTGCGGGCACATATTGCGGTGTTAACACTGACAAGACAGAGAAGTGATGTGCTCGACAAAACACACTACATAGTGACTTACAGGAAAAAGATGGCAGTCATTGCAATCTATCTGATTATGAGCCATACATTTATTTCTACTATTTTAAAGTATTCAATTAATAATTCATGAAATTAAATTACAATTTTTATGACAAAAAAAGCATAGAAAATAAAGAAATAAGCACAAAAAAAANTAATAATTCATGAAATTAAATTACAATTTTTATGACAAAAAAAGCATAGAAAATAAAGAAATAAGCACAAAAAAAAACTCATTTTGACAATACCTTTTACCTTTCTAAAAAATTTATTTCAATACTGTTTCTTGAGGGAAATGAANAAAAAAAACTCATTTTGACAATACCTTTTACCTTTCTAAAAAATTTATTTCAATACTGTTTCTTGAGGGAAATGAATCACCAAATAAAATTATTATACCCGTTTTTTTTTGCGCCCATCCATTAAATATTAACTGCATGAAACACTCTTAATTTTAAAATTTCTTTAATATTAACTTTTTCTTAGAAATTTCTCTCAACAAAGCATATTACATCACTCAATACAAGTTACATGATATTATCATATTATTTCACGTCAATTTTGTTTTAAATTGTAAGATTTTTATGCTATTGCTGTTACTTTCAATAACTGTAATAATAATGCTTCTTTAAACACATATTTGTGCACAGAATTTTAATACTTTGCATCTGTACAAGTACATAAAAATTAGTACAAATGAATTTGAACTAATAGAACACAGTGTATAATCACAAATAAAAAAACACATTTCCACATGTGAGCGTTTAAATTTTTTAAGATACATAAATTTTTTTGGTTACACGAATTATATCCTATCATAGAAACCAAATAACTTTTACAGTAATTTTTTGAGACACTTTTAATAATATTTCATTTCAGTCACATTAACATGATATCCAATGCTAAATCATTCTGTTTCATTTAATACAGATGGTAAAAACTTAACATTTATTTTGTTTTTAATAAAATAATGGCATGTTTTGCTAAAAAAATTTTTGTTTGTAGTGTTGGTGTAAATTTTGGTGTTATGCGTAGTATTAATAATTTGATATTATATGGAGCCTTAGTTACAATGCAATCAGCAAGCTGAATTGGGTTCACTTTCACCAGATGTGAACTGGACTTTTTATAGCACATGAGGAATGTATTGTGCATTGTGGATGTCAACGGATTTTCTCCCTGACTGCATTTGGTTTCTTCTCCATGCCCATTCCATCTCACACAAAACGCACAACACGCTGGCTGGGAACGAGAGTTCTGTTCCTCCGTATAGCCAGGGATGGACTGGACGGGTAAGAGCCTCAGTTGGAAATAGCAGTGGGTCAAGACTTGAGTTGTAATTTTAAAAAAAAATTTGTTTTAAGTGGGAAGTGGGAGGGGAGATGTAAGCAGAAGTCTGAGGTTATGGAATACCCCCGGAAAAATGTTTGAATCTAAACATTAATAGAGGATTTTTAAGTCCCCCCAAGGCTTCTGGAATTAAGTTACTAAGTCATAATTTAAAATTTTGCCAGATATAACATTTCGTACTCTTGTTTCCTACTTTACATCTCTCTTATCCCATAGCTCTTACCAAGCCACGAAGGCCTTGGTAGGATTTCCGGCCTTCCAACCCTGGCCCGTCCGTCCGTCGGTAGGGCAGCTCGCTCCGTTTGGTTCCACCTCTGGCCTTGTTTACGTTGCAGATGCAAACTATAAGGGCAGACGACTCCGTCGGAAATGGTGGCGGATCGAGGGAGAGGGGACGGCTGCTAGGTCTTAGGGTGCAGTCGTTTGAGGTAACTTTGTATCATCAGGGCAACTTCGTACAACCTGCCTAATTTAATTTTAAGGANGTGGCGGATCGAGGGAGAGGGGACGGCTGCTAGGTCTTAGGGTGCAGTCGTTTGAGGTAACTTTGTATCATCAGGGCAACTTCGTACAACCTGCCTAATTTAATTTTAAGGAAATAACCCTATAATGCTGCCTCAAGCAGGAAACAACGCATGCATGTTACTTCTCTTGTCTTTTCATTTCAGCTGCGTTACTATGCACAACTCGCTANGAAATAACCCTATAATGCTGCCTCAAGCAGGAAACAACGCATGCATGTTACTTCTCTTGTCTTTTCATTTCAGCTGCATTACTATGCACAACTTGCTGCAGCATCTCAAGACTACCAGCAGCATACATTTCTAGCTCCATTCAATATGGACATTCAGAAGCAAGCAAAATTCATCAATTCCAGTTTTTTTGGCACTGCATTAAAGTCCATGCGAAGCTCTTAAGGATTGTAGCATTAAATGTAAATCAGCACCAAAGTGTCCACACTGTAATGGAGTGGATTAAGAAAATATTCTTACAAATATCTGCGGCCGATGAAATGTTTGCTATTCTGGTATATCATTTAATGCGATGTCTGTACTGTCTGTTAACAGCAGTCTTGTATATATATTTTGAATATTGCTGCATCTAATTCTCCTAATTTTAAAATCGCTTACAGTGTTCTCCCGAATAAATGATAACCTTGAAAATAAGACAAATTCCAAAATTTTTCTTTCGTCTCCAGGAAACATTTATTCCACCACAAATTACATGGGCATAAAACTTATGATGATTTATTCATGGTATTAAAATAAAGATTTAACAACGCAGAATTCTTTGCAGTTGATAATATGCAGTATAAACAACATCGCAAATGCATTAAAACCTAGGGAAGTCATACTTTCTTTGGCCATCTATACATTTTTCCAATTATATAAAATATTAAGTAATATTTTTAATATTTTCTAAGTGACTTGTAATGTTATGAAATATACACAAAAACACTATGATTTGCTACTGTTAAAGCAAAAACATTGACTCCAAAAATTCTAACATGTGAAAATAGATAATGCCCAATTTTTTTAGAATAAAACATATTCCTATATTCAGGTAAATATGGTATGTGGTCATTTAAAAATAATTAATTGATTGAAAGAGCAACAAAAGGGCAGCAGTTTAACACAGCACTGTGCACGTACCTGCAGCGCCAGGAAGATGACCCCGGACACCGCCAGCACAGCGACGCCCACCCCAACCACAAGGGCCGTGATGGTCGCAAAGGAGATGTAGTCCCGTGACACCAGACCCTGGCGCGCCTCGCTGATCGCCACATCCCCGGCTATCCGCCGTTTGCCCGCCGGTGATGGGTTACGGCACTCTCCTGCAACCCACGTCACCTTTCGAATAAGCTGTTACTGATAAACTCAACATTTTTTATAAAGCCCTGCTTAAGATCTACTTGTATGCATGTTGGGGTTATGGTGTATCCTTGAACAATATCTAAAATTAACATTGCATGAGCTAGATCACTTTAGAAATGCATCGGCCAAGTGAAACTGCAAAGTTATTACATAAGTAAATATTTTACAAATTTACTCATTATTGCACTTGTATGCAATAAAAAAAATGAAAAGAGAAACAAAATTATTTTAGTATTCACAAATGTTTGAACTAATTTGCCCTTCATCAATACCAGCATTACTGGGTGCATGCTAGTCAGTTTACCAGTTGACATATATGCAGTTACATGCAATAAAACTTTTCAAATGTTGATTTCAAAAGTGTTTAATAACCGTGTACAGCCTACTATTGCCCATTCCAGCAGTTTCTTTTTCCCCTTACACAAGATGACGCAAGTGTGTCCAGACAACAGGTCCTGTGTACTGGTCCAAGCTGACAGGTTGCACTGCTCTGTGAGTAAAATATGTTCTTCATTGATAGAAACCAGAAATGTTCATTAGCTCGTTTGAGAACAGGTTAAACTTCATGCACATGAGTTTCAGTTGTTGNATTGATAGAAACCAGAAATGTTCATTAGCTCGTTTGAGAACAGGTTAAACTTCATGCACATGAGTTTCAGTTGTTGTCGTTGTAAATGGATCAGTCAGAAATTATTTGGAATTTTTAATTACAGAGTCAGTTTTTTTTGTGGTTTCCATTGGTTTCTGCTATATTAATGTAATTGTTAACACTGTTTTTTGGTTTTGTTGGTTTTTGTTGATTTTCGTTCTGTTGGATTTTGCTTTAATTGCTTTCTTCTGTATTTNTGGTTTTGTTGGTTTTTGTTGATTTTCGTTCTGTTGGATTTTGCTTTAATTGCTTTCTTCTGTATTTACAGTGTTTTAGATTGTTCCTGTTGCATTCATTTGTTTGGTCTCTGTTGTATCACCCTGTCAGATTCTTCTGTATTTCCAGTGGTNGTTGCATTCATTTGTTTGGTCTCTGTTGTATCACCCTGTCAGATTCTTCTGTATTTCCAGTGGTTCTAATTTTTTTCTGCTGTTTTATTTTTTCCTTGTTTAAACCATTGCTCAATGGTTTCTTTTATCTTTAGTTAGTTTATTTTTTTTAGAGAGCCAGTTGTTAATTCGGTAATTTATTTTGTTTATCAGTGAATATGGTTTCAGTTGGTTTGTAATTCATTCTTTTAAAATATTGTTCGGTATAAAATTTANCTTTTGTTTATCAGTGAATATGGTTTCAGTTGGTTTGTAATTCATTCTTTTAAAATATTGTTCGGTATAAAATTTAAGTATAGAATAGTTAAAAATTATTAGTTTTACATACACAAAAGGTATAAATTTCACCACAACACAGAAGAATGGAAACCAAGGTAAATATTACAGAAACAGAGTACAATACAAAACAAAATCAGAAAACGCAACAGTTGTGAATAAAAATCACTGAAATGGCAACAAAAGGATTAAATGCAATATAAATCAAAATAGTATAACCGAAACTAATATAAAGTAGTATATATACCACAAAAAAAAACTGTAAGAAACTATTGTAAATACAAAACCATATAAAACACAAAATATACCTATGGAAAGCAAAAGGAAATCAATAGAATCAAACAAAGCCAAAATCACAATAAAGGCTAACAGGAAATTATGCAGTAAAATGTAAAAACACAACACAAGGGAATGTCAGGCAGTGAAAATACAACAGGAACAAATGTAAATCACTGGAAATACAGTAGGAATGGATGAAATCACTGGAAATAAGAAATACAAAAGAATTCAACAGTGTGAAATAAAATAAAAACCAAAAATACACTAGAGAAACCAAGGGAAACACAGGACATTTAAAAGAACCCAACAGGGTGAAATAGATTACATCAGAAATCAATGGGAACAACTGTACATAATAATGAAATCCAACAGTTTTCAATACATCAGGGCCCAAAAATAATCTAATATGCAAAAAGAGACAACAAAAACAAACAGGCTCATTGAAGTCAGACAACAGGATCCAACNCCCAAAAATAATCTAATATGCAAAAAGAGACAACAAAAACAAACAGGCTCATTGAAGTCAGACAACAGGATCCAACGGAAACTACTGAAATGTGTTCCAACTTTCAAGACTCTTATTCAATAGGAAACACTGAAAACCAATTAATTCCATTAGCTCTTAACAAAAAGAATAAAATCCACAGATTACACATCAAAGAGCAGATTTTNTTGAAAACCAATTAATTCCATTAGCTCTTAACAAAAAGAATAAAATCCACAGATTACACATCAAAGAGCAGATTTTATACAAATGGAAACAGACATATGTTGAGGGGTGATAGTATGGACCATTCTAAAGGGAAAACATCAATAAACATATGCTTTATTTGCAAAGGTGTCCAAGATACAACTACGTGAAACTAACATGAATGGAAAAGGTACAGGTGATAGTAAATGGACAGATCGTTACGTGTTGGGTGTTATTGTGTAAATTCCCTTTACAACACATGTTCGAAATGCCACCGTCCACTTCAGGTCGTGTATTCAGATGCAGTGTTGCTAATCAGAACTGGCGTCCACATTCTTCTTTAATGTGATCACAAGTATTTAACACACGAGCAAGCAATTCCTCCCTTGTTTGCACTTTTTCCCGGTAAACGTTGGTCTTCAACCAATCCCACAAACAACAATCTAGCGGAGTGAGGTCGGGTGACCGTGGGGGCCAAGTAATAGTACCACGTGATCAATCCAATGGCCAGGATAGGTTTCATTGAGGTACCGTACCACTATCGTGTAGAATGTACAGGGTCCATTCTGTCGCAAGAAGTACATTACAGCCCTTGTTGCCAATGGAACATCCTCCAAGTACTTCGGCAACAAATTCTGCAAGACGTTCAGATACCGTTCTCTATTAAGATGATTGTTTGCAATAACTGAACCAATGAGTTGGGTACCAATGATACCGCACCACACGCTCACTGAGTAACGATGCCGTGAGTGTCACATAGCTGTATCTCAGACACCATTGCGAATAAACCACATGTTTATTGATATTTTCCCTTAAGAATGTTCCATACCATCACCTCTTAACGTATGTCCATTTCCCCCTGAAACCACTTGTATATTGGTTTCTAACTAACCAAAATCAACAGAATCCGATGGAAACATCTTGTATATTGGTTTCTAACTAACCAAAATCAGCAGAATCCGATGGAAATATCTTGTATATTGGTTTCTAACTAAATAAAATCAACAGAATCTGATGGAAACCACTGGAAGTACAACAGATACCAACAGGCATGTAGATAGCAGAAACACACAAAACACAGTATAATCCAATGGAAATCACTGAAAATACAACAGAAACTAACAGATACAGCACAACATAAAACATAAAAACACTCAGAAATCAATTAAAACCATCATATTCATAATACAATGTAACCCAACAAACTATCGCATAACATAAACCAACAAAACACAACATAAACCAACGGAAACAACTACATTACAAGAGCAGCCAAAATATGAATCCACAACAAAAACCAGGAAAACACCAAAGGAACCAATAAAAACCACTAGAACACAACAGAATCGAACAGGCTACAGCACAATAGAAATAAACAAAACACAACAGAAAACATTATAAATGATTACAGCACAATAGAACCCAACAGAAACCATTAAAACACAACAGAAATTAATAGAAAAACTAGAATACAACATAGAACAACAAAAATACAAATAAAATCTAGATGAATCACAAGATTACCATAAAACAATTAAGACTCCAACATAAAAGAAACTAGCCAAAATCAAATTGCAATGTTAACCACTAGAATATAACAGNAATCAAATTGCAATGTTAACCACTAGAATATAACAGAAGCCAACAGACAAAAGTCAATGGAAACCAACAGAATACAACACAAACTAACATTGCAGTATAACAGAAAAAAATAGAATCCACTAACAGAAGTTGTACCCAACAGAAAAAAAATTAAAACAGTTGGTCCCAGTGTTTTCTGACAACAGCCAACAGAAACCATTGAAATGTTCTGCGTTAACTAAAATCTTGGTCAACAGAAACCACTGGAATCTAATAAAATATATTGAGTCAGCAACAGGAGACAATAGAACCCAATAAAAATACAGTACATTAGAATGAGAATTTCACACAACTGAAACTACTGAAATTTCTGTTGTTTTTTGTTTGTTTTTATCGTAAATTTTTGGTAGGGTGGATATTTGAGCAGTTGATGAAAACATCACCTGAAAGTAACATGACAATGTTTATTGTTTGAAACAGACAGCATCTGCAACAGTTGTGCAATTTGTTTTCATCGTAAATTTTTGGTAGGGTGGACATCTGAGCAGTTGTAAGCACAGTAAAGTGGAACACAATAGTGATTGTCACATTGCAGTGTCTGAAAATATCAAAAAAAACTTAAATAGTCAAAATTTACTGTTAGAATGAAACCCAAATGAGAAAATAATGCACATACGTCCAAAATGTGCTGGACGAGTTGGGAGAGTTCATTTCTGCTGCACGAAAGGGGTGGAGTTATTCAGTTCTGTAGTGACGGTGGCTGAGTCAGGTTAGGCGAGAGTTGCTCCACGCAAACATATTTATTATCTGACAATAAAAACCTATATTTTATTAGTATTGCCAGTACTAACGTGGCACCAGAGAGCGATGTTATCAGTTTGGTATGTACAGTGCCCGCAATGTCACATGGTTTCCTTTCATCCAGTGGCAAGCATTCAGGGCATCCCATGAAAACGATTTTTTTCATTTGAACTTTACTCTATTTCCACATGTAATGTAGGGATTTTAAATACACAAATACAGTTTGCCCTTTACTTACAGAGTAAAACTTAACTTTTGGACTGTAAAGATACACTGTTACACTCATGGCTAACATTTGCATGTCTATAGCATCACAAATTGAATAATACAATGTTATATATTGAAAGTTAATATTTTTGGATCCTGAAAAGTTTAAATTAATGTACCAAGGTTTTACATGATTGAACAGTCATAGGCATAATGGAGATCCTTTTTGTATTACCATTTTTGTGCACCTAATATAAAAAATGGAAACACTGTGCACGTATCCAAGAAAGCCCGAGACAACTGCACTAGAGGACACACACCTGTGCTGGGATCACACGCACAGCAGCCGTCCTCGTCACTGCTACCGGGCTTGCAGCACGGCACGCACTGGCTGTTGAAGCGGTCCAGATGCAGCGGGGGGCGGCACGCACGGCAGGCGAAGGGTCCCGACCCACTGCATGCCACGCAGGTGGGGTTGCATGCCTTGCACAGCTGTGTCGTTGCATCGTAGTACTGGGACGGCAGGCACTCTGCGCAGATTCCCCGGTCCAGCGCGGAGTGGTCCGGGCAGGATGTGCACTGCAGTGGGCCCTCGCCTGGAACCATACGCACATGTACTGATTGGTCCCCATCGGCCAGCCCCAGCCACGCAGGCTACACAGACAGCATCTGCCAAAGAGTACTGCATGTCTCACCAAATCACCAAGTGTTTTTGCAACAACATCTAAAATTCTGGAAATAATCACAGCAATGAGAATGAACTTTATGAGAATCACTACTGCAATTATCAGAATAAAGACAATAAGGAATGAGGTTGTAATAATCATGATGGCTACAGTTAAATTATGTTTTTTTTTTTGTTAATTTCACTTCTTAATTTACCACAGTTTCTCTTACATCCTAATATTAGTTCCAGGACCACATGATTTTTCTATCACTATCTTTGTTGCAAGAAAATTACATTGACTGCGTTGGTATTATTGAAATATATGTCAACTCTGTTGTCTGAAAACTTGTTATTTTAGTAAATAGCAAAACAGGATGAGGTATTCAAGACAAATAAAGGGACTGTGTTCAAGAATAACTCATTGTTTTATTGTCTTATAGGCAAGATAGCGGTCCACAGTAGTGTTAGAAAGAATATCAGAAATGGAACTTGCAAGAACATCTATCTGCCAATCATGACAATGGCCAACAACCCATTTCTAAATAAGCATAGAATTTTAAATGCCACAATAACTAAGATGATGAAGATTGATACAGCTATGCTCTCAGGTAATAGTTATGAATTACTCAATGCAATAAATCTTCACTTCAAATATGAAAGGTGAGGAATCAGTAAATACTAATGGCAAGATTTTAAATACACTTGCTGAAAATGAAGGCTAGGCAGACCAATTCTGGCAAGGGGACTTAAAACTGCACAAAATTACAAGGAGGATATTTTTACATTTTGCACACTCAAGAATAAGATTAGAGCAAATTATGCTGTTTCCTCGGGTTACAAGGATGAAAATAGTAGCAGTAAAATTTTACTCGCCCAAACAGAACTGAAAACTTATTACCACAATGGTTGGGTTGTGGGCTCAATGTGAAAAAATAAATTCATGTAAACTCGATGATTATAGAAAGTTCAGGAATTTCTGTAAGATGTCAAAGAGAATGTGTACAAGTAAATAGAGAGATCTCCATCAACTGCTATTAATTATCCTAAAGA
This sequence comes from Clitarchus hookeri, assembly GCA_002778355.1. NCBI lineage: Eukaryota > Metazoa > Arthropoda > Insecta > Phasmatodea > Phasmatidae > Clitarchus > Clitarchus hookeri. Next base: position 5,111 of record NQII01010380.1, on the reverse strand, counting down.
TATTACCACTAAAAAGAATGTTGGGCAATGCAGACATACTCATTTCAAGAAATTGTGACAATGTCAAGATACCCAATATATACATGACATAGTTGAAATCACTTTACGTTCTCTTGCAATAAAAATGAAGACAAATAACTGTGCACCAATTTAAATAGCACTCATTACAGTATATTACCTGATGAAACACTACACATGTTTCGCTGAAGTCCATCCAGTGAGAACCACACATCGCATAAACATTGGATGTACAAGTGGAATATTTGACGAAGGAAACTGAAACTGGACAATGGGCGAAACTACCCACCCGTGGGTTTGATAATGAGAAACTGAGCATTCCTACGCTTTTGATGGCTCATTTACTGCATGCATAAATGAATATGATGTGTATTTTCTGTGACACCTCAGGAAACAAAGGCGCTAGTAGTTAAGAAGTTGATAGGGCTTTAACTAATGAAAAACGAGCNTTTTCTGTGACACCTCAGGAAACAAAGGCGCTAGTAGTTAAGAAGTTGATAGGGCTTTAACTAATGAAAAACGAGCTACCTCAGTGCATAAAGGAACTTGATAAAAGAGCATTGACTTGCATCGTCGAGCTGCCAACTGCCCGACGACTGGTACACGTTCTGATTATGTGTCTGAAAATATCTCCCTCTCACATCCAAAACAAAAATAGCCCTGCACAAAAAAGAGAACAAGTAGAATTCGTGAAAAAAAAAAAAAAAAAAAAAAAAAAAAAGTCACCGAATACATTATGTGNAGGCAAACCTTTCTCCCCACATTAATGACTAGTCTACGAGGAAGGTGCAGTAAACTAAGAAACATTCAAGCCCTTTGTGATAGTGGAGCACAGCATTCATCTTCATTGATTTCAAAAGCAGATAAACTATCACTGCTAATGATGCAAATATAATTAATTAAACAACTGTTATTTGGAGCTACTAAGGCACAAGAGGAACTTAGTCTTTGTTCCATCTTGGCCATTGTAAGCAGAAACTGCTTTTCCTGTGAAATGGGATATGTTGGGGTAAAGATATCAGCATTCACTACAGGTACAAAGTCAACAATAATTTGTCTGCTTGAATGATATAAAAACATATTTCGATTTCAACAGCGATAAACCCAATGAGATACTATTCAGTGCTGATGTACTAAGCATCAAGAGAAAATCAAAGAGAAGCTAATTGCTATTGAGACTGAATTTGGTTGGACAGTTACGGGAACGATGCAAGGTCCCAGCAGCACCTGCACATCATGCATGAATCACGTAATCATCCCACAACCAAATACATAAAATGATTGAAAATTTTTGGTAATTAGAAATACGTGGTATCAATGATCCCCCTGTAAATAGATCAAAGGTTTACGAGAATGGCTAAAAAAAAAATGGTATCGACAGGGAACCTAGCAGCCAGGACTGTACTGTCTAGATTTCTGGTCACTAAGCGAAGTCAAAGAAATGGTTTCCGGAACTTTTGTGGGAATCTGTTGGAAATATTTGTGAAACCAGCGACAGCCACAGTATACCCCAAGTCTCAGGTTACGAAAGAAGTCAATGACACACTGCAAGATGGAAAACTATCCTGACTGTGAGAAAATAGGCTTAAACATAGGTATGTACCAGTTAACTGCCTACCAACAAAGCTGAAATATCACATACCCTAACTTGGTGATGACAAATTCTACTTTTGTGTACAATTATCAGTACTTGCATTTAATTAATTATTTGCCATAGTTTATTGGTCTGATGCATTCAGTGTTGTGTTAGATACTATCATGTAACACTTTTAATAATACATGCATTATAACTTTTATTATAAATTTTTTATACTAACGGTTTTAAGATCAGCTTCGCTAAACTTTGACTTTTTTGAACATCTAAACTTATTGACAACATAATTAATTCCTTTATACATAATATGACAATAATGACAACATCAACGTCAGCTACTCAAAACTGTTAAAACAGTCCACTGAGCCGCACACGAACATCGCGAAGCACAGGATGGGTAAGACAGCAGGTGAGGATGAATGTACGAGAACTGACCCTTGCAGGTGCGGCAGAAATGGTGGCACTTCTGGCAACCATAGTCGGACTTGAAAAAGCCCTCGGGGCAGTCGGGGTGGCACTGCCCCGCGGCCAGCTGCCAGCTGCTAGGACACGTGATGCACTGGTCCCTCCGCGGCCCACTGCACGTCCTGCAGCTCAGGTAGCACTTGGTGCATGCACCTCTGTCGCTGTAGTACCTACGAACCACACACACAGTAACAATTCAAGAACTACGCTCACCCAGGAAGGGTAAATATTAAGAGCTCTGCCTGGCTACCGCATGACATGCATTGCGAAGATTTGGTAGAAAACATGTGATTAAGAAACAGCTGGGTATTTTGTAGTAATGTCTAAAAACTAAAAGCATTTACGAAACATTTTGTGCTTAAAGACCAATTTAAAGTTCTCATTTAAACTCCAAGAATTACTTTTTCTGACGTGGAAATGACCAAAACGTGTACTTTCTGAATCTATTTTAGCTGCTTAATTCCAAGGGTGGCTTCTCTGTAGAGTGCTAAGGTGGCCCTCCCACCCCCAATTACAACCATATCTTTAAACAGTGTATTACTTCTAACATAGAAAACCTATTATACTTAGCCATATTATTTCTGGCAAGAAAATGTTTGTAGTTTAGGTAATAGAAGTCTATGTTTTTGAGACAGCGTGCACTTTAGCAGGGACAGTAGTGCACCAGTTTCCCTCCCTCCCCCCAATACAAAGGTTGTATGGGCTCGCGCTGTGTCAATGGCCTTCAACATGCACTCAGTCGCGCCACGTGGAAAGACGAGACATATGACGTGTTCCGTGTATGTCGGTTTCTAATCATGGCACGTTGTTTGTACAGTATTTGCTTGCGTACAACGTTTAAGTTACCGGTTTTTTAATGACTCAAATAGCAATACAGGCGAATTGTGTAATGTTGTGGTATTAGTTTTGTTAAACAATTTATAAAATTAAAAATTTAGAGCAAGCACGCAAGACTTTAAATTTTTCAAGATTAACATTTGATCAAAAAAATGATTTGAAATAATTAGGTGGACCAACTCCTGAGTTCTGTATAATGCAAACAGAAAATAAGAAAAGTTGACGCGTGATGCATACCGGCATAATAATTATTTACGACTCCGCCTCATCTTCATGTGACAACACGTCACCCCAAGCGGGGTTTGAACCCAGGGTGACTTGCTTCCAGAGCCAACCTGCACATCCCTAGGAGATGGGCACCTAAGGACACAGCAGCCAAGGCCGTCTATGCCATTATGTCAGACGTCACGTGTCCGGTAATCACCCCCGCATGCAACAGAAGCCAGCAACGAAGTCCAGCGCTGACCCTAAGCTTGCGGGAGCAACGCNCTATGCCGTTATGTCAGACGTCACGTGTCCAGTAATCACCCCCGCATGCAACAGAAGCCAGCAACGAAGCCCAGCGCTGCCCCTAAGCTTGCGGGAGCAACGCAACTCGCACAAAAGGAAACTGCCACTTCCAGCCTCCCCCGAGAGAATGCGGCCTACACTGCTAAGGGAGGGTCTCTAGGCCAAAGATACCCGACCAGCCGATGCGAGCCGAGGACCCGCAGCTAACGACTATATACGCCAGAGCGCAGCCCCAAGGCGGCAGTTACCTGTCCACTGGGGAAACCTGGTGGGCAAGGAGTAAATACTCGCTGGCCCTGCGGCGGGTACTACTATTTGAAGGATAACCAGATGGGGGCAGCCTCTCCCTCTTGACCTGATGGTTTCATAATGATGACCCATTGGGAGGACAAGAGCCCCACAAGAGCTTGTATCTCCCCTGCGCTGAGGGTAGCTCCCGATGATGATGATGAACGGTGGCGGAAGACGGTAGTTGTATAATCGACAGCTCGCTCCACCACCTCGTGTGCTGGAACTTTCTGCCTACCATTTTCCTCACAAGAGATCAACCCAGCCTTCCAGAAGTCTTCCAGACCTTCACCCAACGACCCCCGAAGAAGTCTTCGACCCCCTTACATTCACTACCACTTTGGTAGTGAACCCTGAGTCCCTTCTTGGCAACAGTGCATATTAGTTAGGGTCAGTTGTTATAATAACTACCTAGCCTTTTCTGATCTTGTTTAGTTTTGCCCCAGGTCCCCTTCGACTAGGTCTTCTAGTGCCACTGGGTATTGCCTGCCCCTACTTCAGGCCTGCGAGGATCAGCAGTCCACCGCTGGAGTCAAACAGCCCAGCCAGCAGTACCAACGCCGCCCCAGGACAGGGGAGCAGTTCCAGCCAGCAGCAGCACAGCCAGGATCTACCCCGGGTGCAGCCCACTGCAGGTAGTGCCTTTGTCCAAACCGTGAGTGCGTAGAGCTGTCATCACGACACCTGACTTCGTGCCATGCCGAAGGGCTACACGCCCCACCCTATACCGCAGCAGGATTACCAATAGACGACAGATAATCCAAACTCTCCCTCAGTNTATATATATATATATATATAGTGCACTTGATGCCTATATTGTTGTATACAGCAGTAGCATATGTGAAGAAGAAATATTTCAGAAATGGACAAAATGAGGAATTAAAGTGTGAGAGAGATTAAGACATAAATCAATTCAAGACACAATGGACAGTCATGTGATTAAAAATAAAGGGGAAATTTACCATGGAAAATGATAATATGAGAAGTGAGGTGAAAGAGACAGAAAGAAAGACCAAGCAAGATTTCAGTGAGAGGAGTAAGACGGGCATGAGAGAAGGAGAGAGGGAGAGACAGAGAGGAGATGACTGGATTAAGGTGTAGTATGGGGAGAGGTAGACAGACAGAAGTAGATGGTAAAATGTTTGTTTCAGATGGATCCAGCCAAGTGTGGGAAGCTGTACATAATAACAATATATAATGATGGTTTTAATTTTTTTGCAACTTTTCAATGAAACATTACACATAAGCTAATTGCTGAACTTGTCATATTGCTGAACTTGTCATACATCAATAAATAAATTGTATAAAACGTGAATTGGTTGAGTGGGGACTCACCCATCTGCGCATGTTGCACGGCACTCTCCATGTTGCAGGTGGAGCCCTGGTGCACAAGCCGTGC
>NQII01010379.1:14848-36681 GCA_002778355.1 Clitarchus hookeri | reverse complement strand
GTGTAGTGAGTGATATTTTCAAATAACATGGTTCAAAGGGCACTATTGTTCAGCGGTATTTTCAAAGAAGTTGTGGTGACGAGAAATTGTGGTGAGATGTAGTTGGTGAAGTTAACCATTGGGAAGTTTAATTCATTTGTATTAGCAACAAAGGTGTATATGTAGGTGGGAGGTCGCATTCTCGGCGCCGACTTCTGAGGATAAAGTTTAATGGAAAGGTTTGATGGGTTAAAGATCGTATAGTTCCATACTTTCCTGTTCTGAAAGAGGTGTGTCATTTATTCACTGAAGCTGGGCCAGTACTTATGGGGGATTCTGGGATTGATTCTTAGGTAGCATGGTTAGGTTAAAAACGGCAGAGAATTAAAACCGGTAATAAATAATTATTGAGAGCATAGTCTAATAATAAAGTAGACCTTCTCCGCATGTACTCAGCATTGACCTAACCCAAAACAAAGAAATGTCAAAGTCACATTATCAGCAATGATGGACGTGTGTGTTTATATCTTAATTTTAAAAAGACAAGCATTTATAAATAAATATTAAAATACTTTTACCAATTAGAATTTAATATAATTGCATTAAAAACTGCTTAGGAGAATTATAAAAACATCGCAAAGCACGTGTTTACTAAACAGTGTTCTAATCTCAAATCCTATCCACGTAACAAACGGAGGTCTAACATTATTATTTGAATCTTAAGAGTACCTATTATAATTAACGTAAACTCTTTTATCCGAAAGTGATCAAGGTTTTTGTAAGTCGATCGCACCTAACTAATATCGTAGTTTACTTATATTTTTGTTCGCGATTTTATAGGATATGTTTATACTATACACATAATGAATATATACATTTATAAATATAAATATTTGTAATCGTATCATCAAGATCTTTCTTTTGATATTAAGATAGACGGGTTTAAAAAAAAATTACACATACGAAGAATATGGCAGCTGACGGCGGCCATATTTGTTTTCCTAGTACTTCATAAATCCTATATCACTACAAGGAATCAGACGAATGTAACAACACCTCATTTATTAATATCCATTTAGCCGTTTGAATGCTACGAGAGAATAAAGAATACGCATACATACATACTTACATACATAGATACGCGCGATAAAAATAACCCTGCCTTTGCTCGCGCAATCGAGTAAAAACGGCTCCAACCAGCAAACAGTCCGGAGTTAGTTGCACTGTTTCTATGGATCCAAAAATTTTCACGTATTGTGTTTTCTGTAAGAGGACATGTTTATTTCAGTATGGTTGCTAATATAAGGATAATTATATTTCAACTACACTGTAGTCCAAAAAATTGAGCAGTACTACTGAAACAAGGGGATACTATACATAATCAACAATTAAGAGAATGTACAAGTTACATAATATAATTAATAATTTTTTTAAAAATACATATAAAAAAACTATTTATTGGTAGCATTTTTTATATGGTGAGCAAATACACACCTGTAACTGCGTGCTATTTTATTTTGCTAAACAGCAGTTACGGACGCAAGTAGAAAAAAAATGTATACTGAAAAAAAAAATTCACAAAGGCATGTAGTTTTGAAGTTATATTTATTTTCTAATTCTTGCTGTTTTCAGCTATTAGAAGAGTGTTAATTAATTGAGACGGCTATTGAATGTCATCAAGCGTAAAATATATATTTTACAGACCACCGCGTTTTCATTTAAACGAATATATACGGTGTTTGGTGTATTGTAATCGCGTGTCCGCCATATTGACTGGTAATGTAATGAATACGGGGTACATTCAGCCACAGGAAGCATGGAGTCAAAGTTCGATGGCCGTCACGTGACGATGTAACGTTAAGCGTTCGTCAATTAAGTTTGTCCGGGATTAGTCCCTAGGCCATTGTTGGCTCGTTTCCCGATTCTGATGTCGACGACACGTTAGGTTTTCCAAGAATATACAAAAATCTAATTGTTAAGCGTTTCAAAAAACAATTTTTTGTTTGAAATTTACAAGTGTCAGTACAATGCTGGTCATATCTCAGAGCAGATAACCACATGTTTGTCTTTCATGTTATTGTCAACAGCGGTTTAATGCGACTTCAGAATAAAGTCAAAATAACGAATGGTGTCCACTAACATGTTAAGGGCTTCCCTTATTAGATATCATGTTCTGCTGTGTACATTACAAGTCATGAAATCCAGTTCATGTGCAACTTACAATATATATAGACCACTGTGCCTGAAAGAGTTGAACCATAACTCACTATCAAAGCCTATAATCTGCAAAACACTTCTGTGTTCCACACTAACCAGTATTGCAGTTAGAATCATAATATATTTTGCAGCTAACGTATACATTATTGCCTACCAAAACANGCCACACTAACCAGTATTGCAGTTAGAATCATAATATATTTTGCAGCTAACGTATACATTATTGCCTACCAAAACAATAAATTTAATGATAACCACAAGAGTCCTTTTGTGGTTGCCACTAAATATTGAAAAAAAAAACAAAGAAAATTGTGATGCTAACACATAATATATTCTGATGTCCATACCCACAAAGCTAATTTTTTATGGGCCACCAACAAAATTATTTTGGTCACCACAAAACTTACAAGATTGCCGATAAAGGTCAAGGTTGTCCAAGATGGCGGACGATCCATAGATCCTCAGCCCCCAGCCTTTGCCCTGGAACCTACTTAATCCGTCTACTACCTTTCTGTTCAGTGTACTGTCGCGTATGACGAGGATACGATCTTCCAATACTATCCAGAAAAAGAGCCAATATGTGCACTGGGAAATTTGTACGTCACTGAACATGCAAAAAAGTAAGGGATAGATAAAAGCAAGTCGATAGTGAGAGCAAAGCTTATAGTTTCCGGGACCACGGTGGCTGAGTGGTTAGACTGTTCGCCTCCCACCAAGGTGAACAGGTTCACTCCGAATTTTCGCAAGTGGGAATCGTGCCGGAAGATATCGCTGGTCGGCGGGTTTTCTCGGGGATCTCTCCTTTCCCTCGTCCTTTCATTCCGGCACTACTCCATACTCGCTTCACTCTCATCGGCTCTCAAGACGTTGATGTTAAAAGCCGCCTAAATTTCTTCACTCATNTCCATACTAGCTTCACTCTCATCGGCTCTCAAGACGTTGATGTTAAAAGCCGCCTAAATTTCTTCACTCACATTTACAGTATTCTTTGATATCATTGGCATGGTGGTGATAGAGTAGGTGACACCTGTTTAGTAATGAATCACGGTGTTACCTCGAGGTTCTGGCAAAGCTGGGAGAATTAAGGCTGAAGGAGAGACCCGAGTTGTGATAGAGTGAAGATATTTGGGTGGGTATTAACATCGAGATCTAGTTATAGTATTCACACTTTTTGAATCACCCCATATATGACGTGTTTAGTTATTTCCTAAATATGCCATGTATTACAAGCATTTTATACCTCTTAGCATGAAAGTATCTTATTTTTCCGTTAAATAGTGGTTTTACCTGTGTGTTTTATTTACAAAATATAATATTTCATTTATAATAAATATTATTAAAACAGTGAGAAAAGTTGTGTGTTGGTGGTACCTAGTAAGAAATAGTTCTCATGCAAAATATCATTACAACTGAGTGCGCACGAATTCGGTGCGTTGTCCTGTGATGTAGTTTTATATACATAGTTAAGCTTAGTTTTCACAAAGCGGAGGAATATCCCGGAAGTCGAATTGTCGCAGGGCTTTAGAAAAGTGTGAAGTAACCGTGAATGGACTATAGCCGAGAGTTGTGGACGAAAAAGCCGTGGATGCTCCATCTGGACAATGCTCCAGCTCACACTGTTTTGTTCCTAAGCGTTACTTGGCCGATAAGAATAACTCTAGTGCTGGTTCACCCACATTACTAGCTAGATGTATCTTCGTGAGATTTTTCTCCTGATTCTTTGGGTAAAATTTGCACTGAAATGAATCCATTTTCAGAATTTGGGCGTGGTAAAGGAGAACACAGCAGCGCTACTGAGAGAATTGACGCATGATAACCTGCAGCATTGTTTACAAAATACCAAAATTCCCATTTATCATTGCATGAATAGGGGAGGGGAGTATACAGAATCAGACAATTTTATGTTGCAATATTGCTATACTAAACCATACTTTTGCCATCACTTACGCTATTTAAGAGCCATAAATCTCATGTTGTACGGGAATCATCCAACCAGTACATCGAATGGCCAGTGAATGGTAGATTATTGGAAAATGACAGGCCAGTATGATTTTAATTAGCTGTGGTGCTAGGAATGGGGAAACAGTAGCATAAATAATCAATATGTANTGATTTTAATTAGCTGTGGTGCTAGGAATGGGGAAACAGTAGCATAAAGAATCCATATGTTCATTATCCGTTATTATCACTATCGAGCTTTGGCGTAGTGTTTGGCGTAGCGTTTGGCGTAGACGCCGAAATGCCTCGCACTCCCTCGGAACAAATACAAATACCTTGAAAATCCATATTATTAAACTACAAGAATTACTTCATATTATTTTCTTGGTATCATACGGTCGGAATAAGATCAAAAGTGCTTTTAGGCTGTTCGCTCATAATTTTGCACTTTTTAAAACCCTGCTCAGGGTCTACTTTTATTTTTTATCCTGTATCCTTCCTTCATACGTAAAAACAATGTTGAATGAGTGATCACTTTATTCCTACGCCATTCGAGTTAAATAATGGTGGAATTGTCCGGGATGTAAATGTGTTCTACTAACATGGAAATTCGTTCTATAACATGTAAAACGCAAGGAATTTTACTGGCCAAAAAATTCAAACATTACACTAGCAACACAACGTCAAATTAGTTCGCTGCGAGCTTAAGTGGGACGTGCCAGTGCGTTCGGTAGTAAATATGTAGGTCCTACTTAAAGCCCGTGTCACACTGTAAATGTTTTGTATTAAACTGCCTCCAGTAAGTCTGGTCACAAAAGCTGGACAGTTATGACGTCATAGAAACGTCATAAACGCCGCCATATTTGTCTGAGAGAGTTGGATGGCTTCAGTTTCAATCAAAAATTTGAAGATTGGACCCGTTATAAAATTTCTTTGATGTTTGACGGTTTCAGCCAATCCGAATCGCGCACAACAGAAATGGACGTCAAGAAACTTTAAAATGACTAACAATAGCTGGAAACGAACTAGGTTATGAAGATAATTAAATTATATAGAAGCTGTCTGGGCATGAATGCCATTTTAAGTGAATATTGCACGTGATATTACGAACTCAAAGGCATTAAATTTAATTTTGCAGGAAACACGTCTGATAAATAAAATTTGAAGTTAGAATATAAGTGAAAATAAATTACAACATTCCATTTATTTCTTCCTGTAATGAACTGCATTGAGAAACCAAAGCAATATTTCACAGAACAAATAAATTTAAATAATAATACTAATTTGGTTCTCTCAGTAAATAAATTTGACAGTATTTTAGGTTTTCAAACACATTCAAGATTATTTGATAAAATTTATTGCAATGAAAAATTTTTGGCCGTATTTTGTTTTCAAATTTTATTGTCAATTATAGTTGAAGGTAATTATTGTTACAGTGTGACAGGGGATTAAGACCATGATTTTTTTGAAGATTGATTTTGAAAGTCCTTACTTTACTGTGAACAACTTTTAGCCAATAATTGTTTAAGTGTTTAATTGTTAACAATCTCCTTTGGAAGAACACGTATAGAACTCCATTTAACGTACTGCGACAAATAGCGGTGGCATTGGCTATTCTCATGGTGACGAATATTACGCTGTGACACTATCATAAATAGCGAGATAATATGAAAATTTACAACAAAGGTAGCAAGAAACTTGTTTGTCTAACAGTTTCCTAGCTGTAACATAAGAAGGGGCTTTACTAGTTAACTTTAAAAATTATAGGCAAAAAAAAAGTTAGCGTTTTTTCCCGCCTTTTCCAGGACCCAAATTTCCAAAAGTAAGATCGGAATTACGAGACCTTGCCAAATTGCTGAAGTTGATAGTAAAATTGTGGTTATTCTTTTTTGGCTGTGAATTATTACTTAGGAAGCATGACCATAGGGAAGGAACCGGTACGCCGAGATGCGTTCATAAGCTGAAACGGAATGTAAATTTTAGACTGTAATGCAAACGGTCCCTAAGAACATACAACTTCCTTCAGCCTGTTCATCCCTGCGGTTTAAGGAGACAAAGCCGTTTGGAAACGAGGAGAAAGTGGAAGGATAGGAATATGGTTAGAAATGAGTTTCATTTTCGTTACTCCCGTCCTGCAGGTTCGAAACTTTTTGAACCAATAGTATGCATTATTCATTAATGAATATGAAGTAAAGGGCCAAGAATCTTGCTCACTTGAATAGCTAAAAAATATTTGAAGAAATTTCTGTGACAATGGAAAATATGTTTGAAATACAAGTGCTTCGTTTGTTCTCATTTATAGCTAATTTGAAATCAGCTTTATTTTTCATGTTTGTAATTTTCCCCAAATAAAGACAAATAGTAAGTTGATGAAATAATTTTTTTTTAACCTTAGGGGATACGCTTTGCACTTCTGACATTATCGTACTTTGGCTACTAATATGTAAAATGTAGATTTTGGTTCTGATATCTCTCGGTTCACTTATATTTCATGGATTTATGCAGTGAACCAAGAATTATTACATATATATGAACTTTTTTTTTTTGTTGATTCGATGTCTTTGTGTGTTTTCCTGGCAAAGTTCTCCGGAGAACAATAAATTGAAAGAATGGTTCTATCGATCAATATCGAGCATTAAAAATATAGTACTTTAACATCTCTCTTCACAAATTTTCTCACGAGTAAAAGAGGCTGATCTCGGGTGCTGAAGTCTTGCCGACTCAAGTATGTTTAAGATTTTCATTACTACAATACACCGACATTGTCAGTTTTCGAGGATTTGGTTTTCTCAAACGTTNTTTTCATTACTACAATACACCGACATTGTCAGTTTTCGAGGATTTGGTTTTCTCAAACGTTTAGTATTACACAAAAATTTTGAACCTCTGAAAATACGAAAAGTTTATTTCCGGTTTCACACGTTTTGTGAGTGCGATGGTTTAAGAATGTAAGTAAGTGACATGATTCAGACAATAACTTATCCGTTGTAATTCCACGTATATGTTGATGTGCCAGCTCAGATTACTTGCATTACGAGAATTATTTTATTAAAATAAAATGTAGGGTCCATGCCCCAAATATAGGCCGCACAGACAAAACATTTTGCATATTTTGCTGGAAAAATCATATTTTATGTTCTAAGACATTTTTACCTCACCTGAACTAAGATGATGTGAAATTTGTGTTAAACAGTCTATGCCACATTATCTCCGTGGCCTTCGGAATGGAACTACTGTCACGTATCTAGGATAAGCTTTCGGAAACGCGCAAACACGAATGCAATTGAAACAAATAATTTTCGAAGTGATGCACTGAAATAACATAACTATTTGAAGTGAGTGCTTGTGATCTTTCAGAATCTAATACTTCAAATACATTCTCTTTAATTTTATTTTGACTTTAAATATTTGCATTTAATTTATAAACATTAAACACATTGCTTAGCTTAATATACGAGGGTTGCTTTTAAAATATCTTTATCTAACTGACAACTTCGTGAATGAAAGTCATATAGAATGAGAAACCTCAGAAAAGAGGGAAAAAATAATTTTTTTTCATTTAGCGCTTAGAACTAGATAAAGCAGTAAGCACTGGGTTATAAATTTAACAGCTTTAGAATTATTTCTGTGGGCTTTCTCTTCTATCATTATCTCTGGCGAAGTGAGTGAATCCATTGCAATAATAAAATGGATCTTTATAAAGTTTCGGAATTCGACTCGGCGTATGTGGTCCACTGTTGCAACTTTTACAACTACAAGGATATTTTTACTAGTCATCATTTATTCGCAACTGATGTATATTGCAGTGACCTAGTCTTGATTCAATTTCCATCTGCAGCCATTCCAGAGCNTGCAGTGACCTAGTCTTGATTCAATTTCCATCTGCAGCCATTCCAGAGCTTTCTATTCCCAGATATCACGTAATCCGGACAACAAAAATGTTTCAACCCATTCGTCATTGACGATCAACACCAAGTTGCAAAATTTGGGCTGTAACTAAGGTTTTGTTTGTATAGTAATCAATGGAATTATTTTTTCAATACAGCAGAAACAAGAAAACGCAACACTCCTACATGTATTTTTAAACTTACATAGCGAAATCCTTAAGTAATGTTATCCCAAGCCTCCTGAGTGGGTGTTGTTGAATGCAGGCGAATTTCTTTATGGGATCAACCAAAATGGTTACACTACTTCTTGTCTTTACATCTTTCTTTTCGATGAATTGCTACCGTAACCGAGTCTCATATTCATCATTATTGAGGTACTTCCGTAGAGTAAACATCTATTTTTCCAAATTTTCAATGATCTTAAATTTGTTGCTTGAAAGTAGCTGATAAACAGATATTCGAAAGCAGAAATTTAAATTTTATGAAAGAAAATTTAAACGAGTAATGCACTATCGCATACGCTGCTAAAACACGTTTTATTTGTAATAGTGAAAACACCTAAAATGGTGAGTACGACGTATTTTAGTATATTCCTACGAATGCATCAAGAAGAGAGCGACGAATTTCATGTAAGCTTTAACTTAATTCCAAAATAAAACCATTGTGAAGAGCATGTAAAATAAACAAGACGTTAACGATATAACTAATCAGCTTAATTTTATTTACATGGATGCAAATAATTTTGATGAAATTCTGAACAAGTTAAATGATAGGTGTTTCTTGACGGTTCGTTGGTAGCAATATCGTTAGAGATGCAACCAGAAACAAATGCAATAACTACTGTTGAGTTAGAATTGGAAAGGGCTTATTAACGTCCCCCGGTGATATGCCCGAAGGCGTATCAGGGGACGGCTAATAAACTAAGATATAACTTAACTTAAACTAACACCCGTGCCTTACTTAGGATTAGAACCCAGAAGCTCCCGCACCCTAGACTGGCGGCGCACCAACCGACTGCGCCACGGGAGGTCGGAAAGACTGTTAATACAATTACATATACACACGTGCCATACATAGGACTTGAACATAGAACGTCTCGTACCGTACAACTACAACACGGACGTAGGATTCTCAGCATCTACATCAGTAATAATGTTTCGGTAGACAGGGTTTACCAACTTCAATATTTACAGAGACGGCATTATTTGGAAAACAGGCGTGTGAGTTCCTTAAATTGTGTAAGTTTTCATGGCCTACTATGGCTCTACTTATGTGCAGAAACTTGTGGAAAAAGGATGACGACTTCTTTCAACTCATGAAGGCGTGCCAACATGTTGCTCTTAGACAGCCAGCGCACTTCTGTGTGGAAAAGAAGTACTTTGTGATCTGAATCGAGATCTTCGCAAAGCAAAGTAACTGTTCAAAGCGCTGCTCTTGATGTGGTTAACGACCTTTGTTGCCGAGTCTAAAGTCTGGCGTAAGTTTTGTGGCAGTGTTTTGGAAGCCAAAGCTTGACGGTGAATAACACAATGTGTGCTAACCAGCGTAGGATTCTTTTTATTGAGTTTTTGACATGAACCTGATCTTGCACCTATCATCGCAGGGGCGCCATCTGTGCAGAGTCCAATATTTTTCGATGAATCCAGATACTGATGCAAATATGTCATCAGTGTTAGTACCTGCTGTAAAATATTGGGAGTACAAAATTTCTTCTTCAATATGATACTTGTTGATGTATCCAACGTAGACTATTAACTGTGCACAGTTACTGATTCCGTAGATTCATCACAACTTATGGAAAAAAATGGCGATGATTTTACTTGTTTATTATTTGGCACTTTATGTCTGCAACAATTTCATCGATTCTACGCTTGACAGTGTTATTGGAAAGAGAAATCGATTTAATTTTTTGTTCTGATTCTTCTTCTAATATTATCTGCGTGGCCTTTAGTACACATGGCTTGATTAAGTCTTCTCCAATAGTGTGCAGTTATTTTTTGCTCTGCTATCAAAACTATTTCAAATGAGGCTTTGAAATGCTGTGCCACGCCTTTGTAATAACTTCCTGACTTATCAAATCGCATGCACTTGAGTGTTTTTGATTTGGAAGAAAAAACTCCTTTGTTTTGGTTATTATAGTAGGGTGTTGTTGACTCAAGTGTCTTTCAAGACGATTAGGCCTCATGACGTCATTGCTCAAAACTTTCAAACATATTACACACTGAGGTTATTGTACTCCGTCTTTTTCAATGTAGGTAAATCCAAACTTAATATAGTCTTCAAAATACTTTCTCTTTTTTGCTGCCATGATTCTGCTACAACAAAAATATTGAAGATAATTTAAAAACTCTGTAAAGTATGCACTAAAACTAACCAAATAAAAAAGTTACTTAAAAAACGAAACATAGTTACAGTGGTATAAACTTAATTTAAAAAAAAACATGGAAATTATTGATCACTTACTGAAATACACTATTTAACCCTTTGGACGCCAAACGCCGCGCATGAGAAGTGTACTCTCTACGCCAAGCCAATTATTTACTAATAAATACCTACAAAAATTAGTGATGGGGTATTACTAGATATCGATAAATCTCTATTACAGCTACTGTAATAGATTTTCCATGTATGAAGATGTTATATTATGAACACCTTATCAAATAAATGTTGCCATAGAAGCATTCATGAAATCTAATAAATGAAATTACCAAATTAACAAACTATTTGACAGTCAAAAATTGATTAAAAATTTTTTTATCGAACAAAGCGCATCCCTAAAACGAGAATGACGTCACCACTTGTCGCCAGAGAGCGACAATGGCGTACGGTTTCAAAGAAAACATGGTTATTTTAGGGATATGATAAGGATCCAAAAATCATTAATAGCGAAACTATTATATTAAGGAAACTCTTCTTCTCCACGGCAACTTCTAATTGCCCGTGCACAAAATATCCTTCTTCAGGCCTGGATTATTCCATTTCAAAAGTCACTAAACTAGCAAAATATTTTTATAATGTAGGAAGGATTTAACATTTTGTTTTATTTTATTGTTTTTATTATGTATATTACTCGTATTCATAATAAAGTAATACTAATTTCTTAGCCCTTCGTCTGGCAGGATTTGATAACAATTTATTTGTCATGGTTCCTTGCCACAATCTGGCTTTTGCCACTTGAAGGATTAGTAGACGTATTGAATGCAGTGGTTTTATTTCAATTAACACCTTGTTCTTGTAAATTGTAGACGCTTAAATACCCTCATCACTAGTGTCGCTTCAAAGCGACAATGGCGTCTGGCGAACGTAATTTTTTACTTGTATTCGTCGCCTAAAACAAATTCAAATTTCTAAATTATACACCAAGAATCAAGCTTAAACTTCATTCAGTAAAATTAAGTGACATACAGAGAAGACGACAAAAAAAAACCTTTTACCGGTTTTTTATATATCAGAGTGTAAATTAACCCATCTATTTGTCGCCTAAACTCGTCGTTGGCTTTTTAGGGGCCGATTACATTTGTCGCTTGTAACCGTCGTTGGCGTTCAAAGGATAAAAAAAATAACACGAAAAAATAGTGAAACATCTATGGCGATCTCTATTTTAATTAATAATTAATGAACAAGCGCCGCTTCCATTAGGTATACGACATAGCTCTCCCTTATTCTCTCTCCCCGAGTGCATATTTTTCGTATTTCTTTTTAGGAGCGGATACTACTTAGTAAGCTAACGTTTTGCTGCTGTTCCAAGTTTAAATTTGCGTTACGATACGCTGCATAACGTGTCGTGATGCGACCTTGAAATTCTATCCGAGGCGCACACAAAGAAGTTTCACTTCAACAATTTTAGTGTAGGTATAATACAACTCACCTTCAAACGACAAATCTTCAGGTTAAAATGATTAACTTCACGTCACTTCGTGGGCTTGCTTATATACTGTAATTGTTATAAATAGTGCGTGCGCAATGGCGTTCTATACCAGACTGATTGGGGGCAGGGCGGGGAAAGTAGGACCGTAGGACATGGGGCCACANCACTACACCCCCCAAGGGAGGCGCGCCCCACCGGTTGGGAAGTACGGGTCTAAACGATATCAGTAAAAGTTTGGTTGAAAATTGTAAAATTATTAAATAGATACTTGTCAAAATATGTTGCACAATGAAAAGATAAATTACTTACCCAATTAAATTATGTAAGTTTACATGGTCCACTGTTCTGTTGTCTAGTTTCGACGCTCATTATACCATGCGAGGCAACGTTAGGCATTTGCCTGTGTTAAGTGTGGCTCGGCCATGGAAACCAAGTTCCCGCACCTCGCGCCCACAGTCATGGAGTGAGTGAAGAGATTTGGGCGGCTCTTAACAGCGAGGTCTTGAGAGCCGCCGAGGGCGATTGAGGTACGGAGCAGCGATGGAATGAAAAGGCGGGGGAAACCGGAGATCCCCGAGAAAACCTGCCAACCAGGGCATAGTCCGGCACGATTTCCACATGTGAAAATCCGGGAGTGACCCACCCGGGGATTTAACCCGGTTCGCCTTGATGGAAGTCGAGCATACTAACCGCTCGGCCACCGCGGCCCCTGGTGCTTGGAGTATATGCTATGTAGGCTGGAATTCCTGCGTGATGGCGGCGATGGATGATTGACGATTACGCTGTACAACCCTATTCATCACCCTACGGTCTCTCTTCTACATGGGAGGTCGGCCTATACGCTTTTGGGTTGCACACGTCATTTCACGTTTCCACTTCACTATAACATCGTAAACAGTGTACACAAGTAGAATCCGACCACCTGACCATTCTGAATGTCTATATGAATTCCTTAGACCGTCCCATTCCGATGTCTTGCACTGTCTGCTGACAACTGCGATCGCTGACCATGTGTTCCACGCTGCTGATGTCAGTACTGTGACGCCATCTATGTTAAACACATGTTTAACAGGGTATCCGGGTACTTTTGATCACGTAGTGTATATGCGACCTTTGAAACTGACATTAAAGTTTGCTTTCGTTTATGTGTATATAAATGAGAAGCAATTCACAATTAAAAAATACTCTGAATATAAAAAAAATTCAAGGGTGCAAATTGGTGTCAGTTTAGGTGAGAGGTGAGGTTATTATTGCCACGTAAATGCAGATATTCTAAATATTATAAAAATCTGTTCATATACGGTACTCACTTGAAAGTACATATACCCCACCATTTTCAGGTATCTGATAAAGCACACACTGGGAGAAATGTTTGTTCCAGCCATCATCACATGTGTTTGTATAGAGGCAAAAATATATTTAGTTGTCCCAAAATAATATATTGCCAAGTAAACAAAACTTGAAAAGCAACTAAATTAATTTTGTTCATCTAAAAATATACGCGCTAGAATAAACAAAGTCTGTGTGTTGGGCCAGAATAAATATAACTGTCTACAAAACATTCAGGTCATGCAACTTTCTGTATTTGATTGACCAGTTATTTGATTGCCTTTGTTTGAAAATACTTCTCAAATGTTTGTATTATTTGTAACAATTAGGATAATTACAGTATTTTTTAGTACATTTTTTGATGTTTAATAATGTTATAAACATCCTATTAAAACAACTTTATCATGAAACTGTAAAAGTAAAGATGTAAAACTTGAAATTAAGTACTTATTTACGCACGTCGTCTAGTTTTTAAAATGTATTTATTAAAAAAAAAAAAAACCTAATTTCAATCGTAGTCACTTTCATTGAGGTTGTTAGGGCATAGCAATAAGGGGTGAATCACTGTCGGGCTTTGCATTTATTTATCTTAACCGAAAGTGTTTAATGTACGCAAAGCTAAACAAACCTTTAGTTACATCGACCAAATATTAGTTTGAGGCAACCAAATGAGAACAACAAAATATTTTAGTTCGGACAACAAAATATTAAATCGTCCCTATAAAAACAATTAATTTTGTTACGCCAAACGGACTTTGTTTGATTCAACAAAATATTTTTATCAGTGCATTTGGTCGCACTAAATTACAATTTCCATTCTTAACTACAATGTAACCACAGCTGCGATTTCATAAAAAAAAAGTGACTCAGAGAAAAAAACTAAAGCAAAGTTAACATAGCTAGTCCCATGTCAGTTACAATATGTATAAACTTTTATACTCTCGTGTATGAGACAAGAGCAAGGTGAATTGTTATCTCTGCAGATGCCATCGACCAGCTCCTGAACGAGTAGGGCAGAGAAGAAGAGCAGAACGCAATCAGCTTAAAAGCTGATATGAATCCCAGGTGCCAGACGCTAGAAGTAAAGGATTTTCTCAGTTTCCGCTGCCAGGGAAAAGAGGAAGAAATAATGAGCTTATACATCCGTTTGTGAACAGTGCATCCTGGTTCAGGGCGTTATTCTCGTGACGGTATTTTACGTGAGTTAACATGTTGCCATGTCGGTACGCGTTCCACAGTATAAATACGATTGAAAATTGTTACTGTATACGAAACATATTTATGCGAGGAAATATCGACATCTCAAAAATGTTTATTATTGAATTTATGTAAGGTATAACAAACCATGTTACTGGAATGTTTCTGGTGCGAATTTTGATAGCCGAGTTAATATGTTTCTCCTCTTCCTGTTTTCATATATTAAGGAAAGTGTGTTTTGTTGGGAAAAGGTGACTAAATGTAGGAGAGTGGACAGGTTTGGGCGGCTGTTAACATTGGGCCCTGAGAGAAGTGCCCATGTGCAAAATACAACTAACTTTTTTTGAATAGCCGTTGAAAATGTGGCAACTTTCAATAAATATGTGCAATGAGCCACTTGTACGCCCACTGTGATCGGCGTGTTATATACCACACGACCGTTGTTCTCTAATTTTTTTTGGAAATGAATGTTAAATAAAGTTTACTGTAAGAGATTGATAATTATTTATGGAAATTCTTGACACATTATCGTCGTGGCAAGCACTTTTGGTCACTGCAGAACAAGTTTCTTGATCTAGTCTCCTTGAATCTAGTTAATTTTCACAGCGGTGTACATTAAGAGCGCTACATTAGGTAGAATCAATCTTCGGTAGCGAGATGGGCATTGACTTCTTTCAGGAAAACTGAACTCTGACAGAGTACCTTTACTTGAGAGGGCAAACCTCCTCTTGCGTAACATACAGTGGGTAGTATGCACAAAGTTGAGCCGGTTCCCTTGAGGAGGTGCTAGTTGAGCATGCTGAGCACGTACTCACAGCGTGAACACGTCCTCCATTTGGTATGAATAGAAAAGCCGATTGACTGTGAGCAGGTGCTAAGTTAAGTCAGTGAGTATGTCCTTATTTATTCATACGAACGCGAACACCTTCTTACTTTTTTCAACATTTGAGCACCTGCTCAAAGTCTTTTCGGTGACCCATCTGTTAGCATTTTCTCTAATTATTTCAGAAGCTTGTACATAACATGTAATTCATATTTTTTTAAATCCTCAGAAAATTTTAATTCTTATAAGTTAATATATATCCTCAAGCCATTTCTCTTAAGAAAATCAGTGTCTCTGGGCAGTAATACCGGTTTTTAAAACTCAAGTCTACGTTATGTGGCAACTTCATAAGAATGTAATAACAAGATGAGACACATTTGTCTCATGCAACATTTTCAACCGCATTTGAAACTCCTGGAAAATGTTTCATCCATCTTTCCTTGCCTGACATCGCCATTTATTTTACGTTGGGATACGTAATATATTGAAGTTGCTACACCTACCGTATTGACGTTTCACCGTTGACGGAAATCAACGCAGTAGATGGGCTGTCCGCTACGGCGAACATTGGCCCGAAGACGACAACGACTTGTAGTATGGGCCGATCCAACGCAGAAGATCGCGTCCGTATATGTGTGGCCTCAACCAGGCGACTTGCTTCAACTGACGACTGCATCTGCTTGCTGGAATGACCTTGGTAAGTGCTAGCGCTGGGGTGCTTATGACGTCATAAGACATGTGTGGTTCCCGACGATGACGACGTGCAGCGCGGCTAATTTTACTGATTTATGAACTTTAGCGTGGAGGATCGCTCTAAATTAATTATGTAATTATTCTTATTTGCCAGTACGAACGAAAATATAGAATAAATTAAAATTGGTAGTTCTTTCCTTCTGTTGCTAGGTTTCGTTTAAGTCGATTTTTCTTTAGTGTAAATATAGCTGAAAATGTCTGGCTGAAAAAGAACGATGTCTACCTCTCCCAGGATCGTCAGGTGCAGTGGTGTTTGCAAAAGATAAGTAAAATTTAGTATGTGATGTTAAAGTAATGGCCATCAGCCATTGGTTAGTTGAAACGTAGCATCTTTAAGTGTAACGATTTATTAGGTTTTATTAATCAGTTGTAAAGATTTTCATAAAGTTATTTTAAAGAGAGATATGCTTAATATTCGTCGCATTTTAAGTGGGGCCTAGACAATGACTACATAGACTTAGTGCAAAACGTGTTTGTATATGTTAAATGTTCAGATAATATTTTTGATACTAAAATATTGATGTGTTATGGTATTTGCATTTCTTGTACTAAAAGTTTAAAATTATATAAGACCATATATTCTCTACAAACTATGTACACTGAAGAGTAAAAAAAAAACTGGTGTAGGCTTGCGTATGCAAATAACAGAGGTATGGAACCAATTAGAGTAACGCGATGCGGTCGGCAGCTAGATCGGTTACTGCTGCTACAATGGTAGGTTATCAAGATTTAAGTGAGTTTGAACGTGGTGTTATAGTCGGCGCACGAGAGATGGGACATAGCATCTCCTAGGTAGCGATAACAT
Organism: Clitarchus hookeri; assembly: GCA_002778355.1. NCBI lineage: Eukaryota > Metazoa > Arthropoda > Insecta > Phasmatodea > Phasmatidae > Clitarchus > Clitarchus hookeri. The sequence continues at coordinate 19,885 of NQII01010379.1, read as the reverse complement.
TTGGATGTTCGCGTACGACCATTTCACGAGTGTACCGTGAATATCGGGAATCCGGTAAAACCTCACATCTTCGACATCGCTGTGGCCGGAAAAACATCGTGAAAGACCGGGACAAACGACGACTGACGAGAATCATGAAACGTGACAGACGTACAACCCTTTCTCAAATTGGCGCAGATTGGATTTGTGGACTGCCCTGTAGGATTCATGGTGTGACTTGCCTCCTGCATACCTTCAGACATTAGTCGAGTCCGTGCCACGTCGTTTTGCGGCACTTCTGCATGCTCGGGGGGCCCTACGCGCTATTAGGAAGGTGTTCCAGTTTTTTTGGCTCTTCAGTATATTTTTTTTAATGTTTTCTCCCTTAGACGATGGCATAACACTGCACGAATCAGTCTTTCTTTCTAACTGTTCATGTCTAATGATTATAGCTATTTATGGTAAATTGAAGTCCAACTGTAACTGTTGGGGTTGGCAGTGATGTCGTGGCCTTTTGGGCATAGTGCGGGTGAAAACGTAGTCTGCGCAGTATCCGCCAGAGGGCGCCACCAATTCCTGCGCACTCAGCTGAAAGCTGTTCGTTTTGTATAGAGTTATTTGTGTTATTTATTTAGGGGAGAAAGTTTGAGCAACTGGTCTGGTGGAAACTGAAAAAAAAAAAAGTCAACCAGGTGGTTTAAGCGTTTGAGTAAAACTTATTTGGCACAGTTATTAACTGATGCAGGGGCGACGGTAGCTGACACTGACAAGATCGAAATGTTACGTGGGAAAGCCAGGAAAGGAGTGAGAAAAAACGCGGCAGCCGTGGCTAGTGCCACGTCGCAAGTAACCGAGACGAACTAGGGCGAGCCCACTACTGTTTTTAAAGTAGTGAAACACTTGCCAAAGGGATTTATTGCCAGGGTTAAAATCAACGTCTCTTACTGATATTATACTTTTTTTTGTGGCATTAAATACATTGTTAGTTTTTCAGTTGTGTGATCGGCAGAGTTTGTATACTGTTTCTATTTTTAATGTACCAGATGTTTTTCATAGAGTTTTCAGTAATGCCATGAGGGAAAATTGGAATTAACTAATTTAATTCATCATTGTTTGGAATTGGTTTCATCAGAGCATGCTATTTTGAATTATATGCTCAAGTTAATGGAACGAGCTCAGCTGCCTTGCAAATCAATGCAGGATTTTGTTTTGGAAACCATAGGCTTAGTTGAAGTATTAGGGCTACGATTTAGTGAAAGTAATTTTACTGAAATTATGTTACACAATCTTTTGCCTAAGAATCACAGATTTTTCAAAGTGTGTTTCTCAGCCACAGACGTTGGCTCAGTTATTGGAATTGGCGTCTTGTGTTGAAATCACCATTAAGGACTGTAGTACAGAGAACGTAACCTGCGAGATATGCCAAGGGATGAATCTTGCTACGAGCAAGTGTTGTTTAAAAGCAAACAGTCAGTCAGCTGTGGCTAACATAAGTGACACGGTTCAGGCTTATAGTAGTAGAGGGGTACAGGTGGATCTGGAGCAGGCTGGCACTTAAAATGTAAAAAGGAATTTCGGATGCGTTTCCTCGTACACATCATCCAGGGTCATTAAGAAACGATAATTGGCTGATATACATTGTTATTTCTGTGGGGAAAAGGGACATGTTCAGGTGCAGTGTACACATAAGATAAAACCACAAGGGATAAATGTTGTCACTAATGATGTGGTTTAGTGCAAGTATGTGCCAGTTCTGATAACTAATGTGGAGGTAGATGCGTTAGTTGATTCGAGAGCATCGTGTTCGTTAATTAGTCATAATTATTGTAATTTATGTTTGAAGGTGATACCTAAAGGAATTACAAAGGCAAAGAAAGGGCTGGAATTAGAGGTTTCTCTTGCCGATAAGGGAATGGTGCATTCTGGGTGTATGGCACGATTTAAAATAAAGATTGGTACATTTTTATGGAAATTATACTTTAGGGTCCTGCAGAGTTTGAATCACGAAATGATCCTTGGCATTGATTTTATCGGGAAACCCCGAGCTTTGTTAAATGTTAGGGAGCAAGAGTTAGTGTATGGGATTTGTTCTGACCAACTAGTGAACTTAGGGTCAACGTCTATGCAGCATAGATTATTAAAGTTAGTAGAGTTGCAAGGAGAATATGCTGTAATTTTAGAGGCGTTAAATTTATAGTTTGCTGATGTTGTCACAAATAAATTGAGCCGTTATACACAAAACCCAGTGAAGTTAAAGCTTAAAGATAATGACCCGTACCAAAGTGTTCCCTATATGGTGTATCCTCCTAAGTTAAAGATATATAATATAATATTGCAGAGTTAAAGGAGCAGGTCATAGTAGAAGATTCTAGTACTGTAAAAGACAGCCTGGTACTTATCGTATTATTTGTGACTACCGGCCTATCAATAAACAAAATTATGTGTATAAATATCCTCTGCCTCATATTGAAACAGTTTTCCAACATGTTGGTAAGGCAAAGTTTTTCTCCATACTGGATTGAAATTCAGCATTTCTGCTTACATCCAGAGTCACGTGACTATCCGTCTTTTGTAAAACAATGGGGCCATTTTAAGTTGTGCAGGTCACCTGTGGAGGTAAACTGTGGACCACAAGCTATGTCACGAATCTTGGGTAAAATCCTGGGAAAGTATCAGTATAGACACATGTACAGCATTTAGGATTTGTAATTTCAGATGGGGAAACTGTTGATTGACCCAGAGAAGGTAAGGCCTATAGGAGCTGTGATGCGCCAAGAATTTTCAGGATCGTTAGTTCCAATCGCATATGCGAGTAAGTTGTTGTCACCAACTGGGCAGAAATACTCAGCTTATGAGAAGGAAGTTTTGGCAGCCATCTATGGGGTGGAGAAATTTGCTGATTATCTAGAGTATAGAGAGTTCACTCTGCATACGGATAATCAAGCACTCAGTTGGATTTTGGCTAGTTAAAAGCAATCTGGTAGATTGGCTTTTTGGTTGGTAAAGCTCACCAGATTTAAATTTTCAGTACATCATATAAAGGACGTGTGGATAATAATGTGACCGACTGTTTGCCGTTCATGTTCGACCCTGATGAATTTCAGATAGTGGGTGGTGAGGAAGTTTGTGTTTTGGAGGAGTTACAGGAATGTGTGCAGGTATTAGCTGATAGATCATTTGTGGAAACTAAGTTGCCAGTGGATTAGATGGATAAGAGCTTATCAGAAGTTTGTGGAGTTTTCCCCAAGCTTATATAGCTCTTCAGGATCATCGGGTGACGGATGTCAAGTGTGATAAGATCCAGAAGGAGATAGCGAGTGGTTCCTTCCCTTATGCGATTAGAAAGGGTCTGGTGGAGTATGTAAATCGACAATGAAAATTTAACATCTTTGTTCCACAAGCTTTAAGAAAGATGATTTTGCGGTATTATCATAATACGTATTTTGGGGGTCATCTGGGGCAAGATAAGACCTGTAGCAGGATTCAGGAAATGTTATTTTGGCCGAAGATGAGAAAACAAATAATTGATTTGGTAGTACAGTGCAAGGATTGTCATTTGGGAAAAACTCGGAATTTTAAAGTTTCAGGTGAGTATTCAGCCTTAGTTGCACGGCATCCATGGGAAAGAGTCTATTTATATGTTTTTGGACAGTTAGGCCTGGTTTAATGCAATTTTAGAGATGGCAGATAGCTTTAGTAAATTGGCTTTCTTGTTTTCGTTGAGATCAACTAAATAAATCTCATGAGATCTGCAATATTTAGAGCCAAATTTTTTTTTCTGTTTTTGTTTCACCAGTAATCATGGTTACAGATAATGCATCATATTTTGTATCACTAGAGAAGAATAATTTTTTTTTTAGTTGAGGTATTAAGTTAGTTCAGACCTCGTCTTATTACCCCCAGGCTAATGTAGTATAAAGGTATAATAGGAATTTGAAATCTGCTCTGCGAGCATACCAGACTGGTAATTACAAGTAGTGTGGGATGAGGGGTTACACCAGCTGAGCCTGGCATTTAAGAATGTAGTTAATGACATTATAAGAAAGGTTCCTGCTGAAATATTTTTGGGCAGAAGTGTTTTTCATCCCCTCATTAATGCATGGAGTTTATCCTCTTTCTCTGGAATAATATAGATGTCAGTAAAATAGACGAATTTTGGCAGGAGGCAACTGTAAATTTGCACAAATATAACAAGATATTGGTAAATAGATATAATAAAAATAGTGGGCAGATACAGTTTAAGGTTGGAGAAAAGGTTTTGTTGGAATCTAATTTTTTGTGTTCCAAGGTGGACAATTTTAGCGCAAAGCTAGCGCCTAGATCCGTATGTGATAAGGCTGTTTTTGACTGAAGTAACAATTTTATTAGAGGATAAAAATAACCCATGAAAAAAAAGCCCATTTGTTAGCAAGTAATTTCTAAGTTTTTCGGTCCCAGGGAGGGACGGCTATCGTTTCTCCATCATGCTCATTTCATTAGAGTTTATTTTTCATTTTCATTTAGATTTTGGGATTTGTCTTTTAAAATTTTGTATTGCCTGACAAGACAAGTGGAATTTTGTACCAGATTTGTAAAAATCGCATGCATAGTCAGAGCAAGATGCTAAATGATCGGGAGATAGAATATAGGGCTCTTGGAGCAGGTTTTCATCGTTAGTTTGGTTTATACTCGTCATAACGAGTTGGACGAGGAGATTGTCATGGTGGGTGCATGTTTTTCATGCCTGTCGGTGAGGGGGATGATGCTGGATGCTGCTGGATGCGGCTTGATGCTGGGAGCTGCTGATGCTGAGATTCTGGAGTTCAGAGATGTTGTCGAGACTCACCATCTCAGCAGGACCTATTGGACCTCTGGAGTTGGAGTGCTTAAAAGAAGTCTTCCAGTTAGTTCGGGAGGATGAGACACGTTTGTCTCATGCAACATTTTCAACCGCATTTGAACCTCCTGGAAAATGTTCCTTTCGCCTATACTTGCCTGACATCGCCATTTGTTTTACGTTGGGATACGTAAAATACTGAAGCTGCTACACCTACCCTATTATGTTTCACTGCTGAAGGA
>NQII01010379.1:0-13180 GCA_002778355.1 Clitarchus hookeri | reverse complement strand
AAAATATTTGACAGTTCCCACATGGCACTGTTTACAAAACGTTTGACAGGTGTCACATGGCAATGTTTTGTTTACATACTGCGGAAGGATACATAATCGGCTTCCTGAAAGTAGATATTTAGCAGGGCTTCAGAAAATCTTGAAGTTACCGTGAATACATTATAGCAGCTGTCCGTGCTGTGAACGGTGGTTACTCTGGATACTAGCAGGTGGTCATAATAATGTTATTCCACTGTGTAGTTAATTGAGGTTATCGAACCCTACTACATGTTGAAATCAAGGGCACAATATTTAAAGAATACAATTATTGGATTTACAGAGGTTTGGTTTAAAAAAAATAAATGTGAGTTTGCATTTTGTAGTTTTTATGTGTTCCGGGTCGTAAGAGTTGTGTGTTTTCATGTCGTATTTGTACACGTGTCCAATGTAAATAGAATACATAATTTCCAAGAAGAGTAATAAGTTACGTTACGTTAAACAATATAGCTTAAGATTTTTAGTGAATCACAGTTTGCTATACATCATAAATATGGGGTTTTTGTGAGAACCACAGTATACCATGTAAATGCCTAGATGTATATGCAGTTTCTTAAACTGCAGTTCTCCTCGCAAGGCCACCTACCCCATCAAGCATGTGCAGCATTGAACTTAGGTTAACATCTGCAAATTTATCTCTCTCTCTGTTTCTCTCTCTCTCTATGTGTCTCTCCATCTCTCTCCGTCTCTCTTCTCTCTNGCTGCAAATTTATCTCTCTCTCTGTTTCTCTCTCTCTCTATGTGTCTCTCCATCTCTCTCCGTCTCTCTTCTCTCTTTCTCACTTTCAAATAGTGCCTCTAATGAGAGTTAATTATTTGAAGTGAAAAAAATCAATCACTATCCCCGCGCAGGTATTACACGGAGAGAGACAATACACGCATTTTGTCCGCATGGTGAAGAAATGACGGGAACATTAATTATTTTATTATTAATTTGAACTATGTTTAGTTTTTTTTTAACGTTTCCTGGTAGAGTAAGATTGTAGTGTCATGAACTGCGATCAAACCGTAGTTGAAAGGCCTGCCTGATCACACCTTCAAACATTAGAATTCAAAGCACTTTACGAGAAGCAACAGCAAAAATCCCATCCACTGGCCAATAAACGGGGCCAATACTTGCACAACGCGCACGACATGGGACAATGTAACGCAATGAGCGGCGTCTTTTGTCATATGATAATAGGTATAAAAATACATCTGGAGATGGGTGTGCTCGACCGTCAACCGCTGACAGAACTCAGTCTGCAGCTACATAAGCAATTAGCCGTTCAAAAAGAAAGTGGCGTAGCAATAACCGTTAAATAAAATTATAGAATATTCTATACTAAGAGCTCTTCCAACTGAGTCAGTAATGTGTGTAGTTACATTTTTGTATAATATTACATTTTTGATAAGCACTTCCCTCCCCTCCCCAACTTATAATGTTACGTACAACCTGACGCCTTGTTATAAAATTCTACCATTATAATCTTTTTTCAGATGTAGATATAGTGAGGCAAAAGCAGAACAGTATGTTTCCTTTATGAAACGTACTTGTCGGCGAGGTCTGAATATAAGCATAAGGCAGTTCTCTTTCTTTGGGCGTGAAGGAAATATGAACCACGAATAAAATTATAATATTACTGTTTTGTAATAAGAGTCGTAGTTTAACGAGAGAATGTGTATATTCAGAAATTTTTATTCTACCTTTGTATCGAAGGACCTCTTAGTGTGAAACATGTGTGTCTGTCTTAAATGTCTAGCTTAAATAAAGGTTTCCTGAAATTAATGTTACTGAAGTCAATCGCTGAGAGTTTAATATTTTAGTATAGATTAAAATTAAAATTCTTTTTGAGACATTTTTTTATGAAAAAATAATTAGGTGCAATTTTACTTTCGAAACGTAAGAGGAAAACGAATTCATGTTATGAGAAGAAACATAAAGTGAAACCAAATGGTGAAATACTACAATAAAAGTGTTCCGAAGAATGTAAAATAGTTTCTCTCCCTCAAGGCATTCGTAAAATGCTTCTTTTTATAATCCTTAAACATAGCTGTCCTGAGTTAAAGCTGGAAGGACTCCTTGCACATCACCTAAGTTTGCGAGAGCTCTAGGGTCTGCGGAATCGATTAATGGCCAATGAAATACGACGTGACCGCTTTTATAATCGTCTTATAATTGCTTCTAAAGGAGGAAGGGCCTCGGAATGAGACCATTAATTACTTAAACGACAGAAATTGCTCCATTAATTGGAGTGAGACGCACAACGTCTTTAACATGGAACAAGGTCCCGTGCATGAGAAACCTACCAATGACTTGCAGAATAAGACGTTAAGAACACTCGCGCCTTATTGTATCATTACGGAAATTCCGAAAGTTTACTTACTACGTACGATAGCTGGGTTGTTAAACTTCCTGGGGTACGGCTGCAACGCCTTTGCTCGGAAAAGGCAAATTTATAACGCACAGTTCGATGTTGAACATCACAAGTCCATTAAGTGTGCTTCCACGGGATTCTTGGTTGAAATAATAAAGGCTCATAGTTAAGTGATTTTCAGCGTAGTGAATGTATGGACATTTATGAACGAATATTGTTATTACCACGTACAAATAATTAATCGTTCATTTGAATTTTTCATAGCTAAATAAATANATTTATGAACGAATATTGTTATTACCACGTACAAATAATTAATCGTTCATTTGAATTTTTCATAGCTAAATAAATACAAATTTCTCTACGTCACTTAACACACATATATACAAACATATGCTCGGACATCACTTTGCCATAAGCTCACAATAGGGCATGAGTGAGAATACTGAACATGAAAATAATATAGGAGGAAAGAAGTCGTAAAAGATTCCCTGNACATCACTTTGCCATAAGCTCACAATAGGGCATGAGTGAGAATACTGAACATGAAAATAATATAGGAGGAAAGAAGTCGTAAAAGATTCCCTGCAAGTTTCTGAAGCTAGCTTCCTATCCCGACGCAAGGTAGTCCTGTGACCGTTTCCATTTACCCGTGGTGCCATCGAAAGCGAGATAATGTAGCCACCACGCCTTTTTGCCAGTGTTGCCAGATTGAGGGAAATTTCCCACGGCCGAGAGAAAAACAGGTTTTTTTTTCCAAGTGTGAGAAAAAGGGAAATTAACTGAAAAACCGTAAACGCCGTACAGAATTACACATTTTTAAAAATTAATTTTCATCAGCGCTATTTTTAGCCAGATTACAGTAAATCTCTGCTGAATAAGTTTCTCAGTATTTCAGTTAAATTTCAGTATTGAACTTTAAAACGTCCGGTTATAAAATAATTTTGTCTCCAACATTAACAATGTATTATCAATGACGGTAAATCTGTAACATTTACAGTCTTTGTCAAGTCATTCAGCCTTATATTCTAGTGCCCCGAATTCTCTCTATAGAACTTTGACCCGGGGCAATACATTTAGTCCTTTAGGTTTTCGAGGCCGAGGTGGCTGAGCGGTTAGACTGTTCGCCTCCCAACAAGGCAAACCGGTTTAAATTCCCGGCCGGATCAATCCGGATTTTCGCAAGTGAGAATCGTGATGGACGATGCCGCTGGTAGGCAGGATTTCTCGGGGATCTCCCGTTTCCCCCGCCCTTGCATTCCACCGCTGCTCCATGCTCACATAATTTCACCGTCACCGGCTCTCAAGACCTCGATGTTAAGAGCCACCAAAATGACTCAACTCTCAACTTAACTTAATGTTTACACGCTCTTTGCCTCAGTGTCAATGAACCCATCTATGTTTGCACAACTCTGAAGTACTTTACGAATGAATGCCAGAAAATAAAGAATATTAGTAATAAATTTTTCCTAGAACAACCTTTTAATATTTAATTTTTTTCCCGAGTTAACTGATTTGTTTTTTCGATTGTAAAAAAACAAAACGGGGAAAATGTGGGAAATTGACATTAGTGTGGATATTTCCATCTAGGAGATCTGGCAACACTGCTTCTCGTCCCCTACCCCCTTCCTTGTTTCACAAAATTGTGTAAATAATTGGACTGTTTATAGGAAGTGATGTTACTCGGCTGGCCATATTATGGTACCACGAGCAAAAGTAGCGATTACAGAGTGACTTTGTGACAATCAGAAAATTAACTTCAAAGATGCACAGAACATTTGTTTTGATTCCCTGCCTTATATGATATTCGTTATATGTGCTTTCAAGGGTTAATTGAGCACATTTAAAGGCTCTGCTTAGGATCAACTTTACTTATATCCTTCTGTCATACGTTAGTATACCATTGCCATGAACCTGCTTACTTTATTCACGCAACGTATACATGAAAGCCGTGGAATCGTTGTTAATGTAATAATGTTATTAAGTTACACGTTCGTATTTTTAATGTGTGTAAAACAANTGAAAGCCGTGGAATCGTTGTTAATGTAATAATGTTATTAAGTTACACGTTCGTATTTTTAATGTGTGTAAAACAAAAACCACCAACTTGAGCTAAAAACGTAAATATTACGATAGCAATAAAACGTCAAGTCTTAGAACTATTTATATAAATCCGCTGCCAACTAAACTGGGAGCTTTAGTGTCAGTATTTACAGTAGCGTAATTGTGAATATGAACAGTTATTACTTTAAAGGTTGATTTCAAAACGTCCTTACTTTACCAAGAATAGCATTTATTCGTTTGAGACAGTGTTGCCAAACTCGGTCTGGTCACACAGGGGGATAGGGAGACGGAGTCAATGGGTGCTCAAAAGTACGTAGGAATGAAACATGAAATCAATGTAAATGTAATTTACTATCAAACATGGAATACATCTGAAACTGTGCAAATAATCGCCCATATATATGCGATGAAACATGCGAAAATAACATAGTTATAAAATGCTTATAAGGCATAAAAACGCAATACGCGCAATACGAACAAACCAAAACATACCATACATTGCCATACAAAATGTATTTAAATAATTGTAGGGATATGACAATATTTCTTGAGTGGTTCTTTACATTACACGGGANATGCCATACAAAATGTATTTAAATAATTGTAGGGATATGACAATATTTCTTGAGTGGTTCTTTACATTACACGGGAAACCAAAGTGTGCTCGAAACCAAACTTATATAGTATATAATTATTTCCCAAAAATATTATGTACGAAAATGAGGGCGGAGTCCTACGTCACCTAACACAAACCTAAGCCGCACGAGTCCATGTAGCAGATAAAATGGGCGAACAAATAAAAATACAATAAAATCTCACCAGAGATAGAACTATCCAGTTCGCAAATACTGACAGCCAGAAAATGTACGGCGTGGTTCTGTGCCAGCACAAAACCAAGATAAACCATATGGGAATTAGGTGAAAAAAATTTCAAACCCTAGTAAAATTTTTTTTTTTTTTTTTTTGATGCTCCTACACGGTGGTCGATACCAAGCACCGTATAACAATCTGCTAACAATTGGCTGAAATCTACTCATTCTTAAACCGCACAAATGACCAAGTAACGCGCAAGTCAATTACAAATTATGAATCTTAAAACGCCCATAAAATAATCGCCGATACTCTACATACCATGGCTCGTGTCGCGCAACGTGACGACGGAACATATATCAAATCAGAAGAGGTGTAGCACGTAGACGGCCCCGCGGAGAAGTGCCGCGCGCGGGGCCCCCAGATCGCCATGTTAGCATACTGCAGCACGCCGGAGAACGTAGTAGAAGGAAGAGGGGCACAGATAGTCACCGGAAGAGCCAATAGGGGCTCGCGCAGTCGACGGATTTTACAGCCAAATTTTACTGCTCAGTCTTCCATCGCCGGCTGCGTAACACCGGGCGTTCCACACAAACAAGTTAGCTTATGCTCCCGCACAATCTGCGTCCCAGTTCCTGATGTAAGTAAGGGCGAAAATAATTGTAACGTGCGTACGCCAAAAATAATCAATAAATATATTTTATTGTACCCGTAAACGTTAACTTCCGAGTGCGGTGGAATATACACACTGAGTTTATTACTTACATGGAAATATTAATTTTAAAAGGTGGTTAAAAAATAAAAAANTGCGGTGGAATATACACACTGAGTTTATTACTTACATGGAAATATTAATTTTAAAAGGTGGTTAAAAAATAAAAAATGGCTGAAAGAAAAAAGTAACTTGGGACTCAATACTCACTTTACCTTGAACAGTCTATACAACAGTTACCCTACACAAGTGTATGTAAAAACAAACGTTTTAAATCAAATGACATTCCCAGTCTTTCCACAGTATGTGTTACCTTCTTATTTTAATATTTTATAGTCTGTTTGCAATTAAAACTGCCTCAGCACATGGATGTATTAAGAGCTGGTTGAAGTAATTTCCAAAAAATTAATAAGTGAGTGAGTGAGAAAGTGAAGAGATTTGGGCGGCTCTTAACAGCGAGGTGTTGAGAGCTGATAAGGGGTGATTGAGGTTAGTATAGAGCATCTCCGGAATGAAAGGTCGGGGAAACGGGAGATCCCCAAGAAAACCCGCCGACCAGTGGCATCTTCCAGCACGATTCCCACATACGAAAAAGAAACTAAGAATTTACTATGTATAACTATCCACACACACTAAAATAGGGAAAAAAAATTTTGCAGAAAGTAAAGAGAGGTTTCTCTCATGAACAGAAACGGCTAACGTTAACGGAATTATAATTGCTCATGCGCTCTCATTGCCATGATTGTATGCAATGCTAACATGCGGTGTGCTGCAGACATAACATAGCTGCAATTGTCTATCAAAATTGACATTTTTATTACAAAATTTCCGCAAAATTTGGGAAACAATTTTGTGAGTGAAAATGTATTCTCTCGGGTATACATTTAACTGGGTCACTGGAAGCATTCCAAGAAATCCCTGAAACGAAATTAACTGCAATAGCAACTACCCTAGCCAACTACACTGGAGAGCAAAAGAAAAAAAAAAACTTGTATAGGCGTGCATATGCAAATAACAGATTTATGGAACCAATCAGAGTAACGCGATGCGGTCGGTAGCGCCTATATAAGACAACAAGCGTCTTGTAAAGTTGCTAGATCGGTTACTGCTGCTACAGTAGCAGGTTATCAAGATTTAAGTGAGTTTGAAAAGGTGTTATAGTCGGCGCACGAGAGATGGGACATAGCATCTCCGAGGTAGCGATAAAAGTTGGATTTTCGTGTGCTTTTACGATCCGTGTAGTTGATTGGCTGGATACACCTTCCGTTCTTAACCAAACATAGATGCGATTGAATCTTTTTGTGTAAAATAAATATCGACATTGCTAAGCATTATACTTGTTAAAGTATACGGATTACCACGCAACAGAACGTAACATTTTCGGGAACCGTTCCCTTTAGGAATATTTCCAAATCTTCAAGTTCGTATGATCCAACAGTTATAAACTCCCATATTTTTCATTGCCAATGTTCAGAGTGAATGTTTGATTATGTGCATCTGTATTTGGTATACTGTTGTATGTTACGAATTCAATTAAACTCATTTGCCATTCAAGATCTAACTTCAATTGCGGAAAATAGAACAAAAGGAGTTGAGATCAGTTTCCGCTTAAGATATGTGTGATCGACATCTTACTACAGTACCAACTGTTTTAAGGAGCGCTTATATTATTTATACTCAGGAACTGTAAACATAAATGTACACAGTTATGCGTCTCCTGTAATTGTTCGGTTTCATAATTGTACATGATTTGTGTATTCTGTAAATAGTTACTTATTTATAATGTAGGACGTAAGTCTCAGTAACTGTCATAGTAGATGAAATGACGCCCGTTTTTCTTATTGCAACCCAGTGGGTCCCATCATTTTGTTTAGACTCTAAATTAACAATCATACATTCCCGAAAGTATGACTTTTGTGGCAAATCGTCTCTCATGTATACACCTCGGAAGTATGGTATTTTAAGTTTCTTGGCATACACACGAATATATTTGTGAGAGCGCAGGCTTTAAGACTGTTTAGGATCGTCTCCGTTTTCTTTCTCTCGTCTTAGGTTATTTTTCAAAGAACCTTGAGCAACTTTGTAAGGAAGAAGAAACATTCATTTTCCCTCCCGTGTTGTTATTTCTTTGTGTGACTGACCGGCTGATTGCTGAGGCCCCACCCAAAAGCGAGCAGAGTGCGGTTAGAGCAGGCAGTAGTATCCCTGCCAGGAATCCACCTTTTTACTTCCCTATTACTCTTCCCGGTCTCTTTGTAGTACGTTATCCCATTCCTCTTTTAATTTTACCTCTTATAGTTTTTCCGAATACCCACAACCCGATTTTCTCTCCAGTTGTGGTATGAAGGTTTTTAATAATGTTTTCTGCTTTCTCAGCTAAACGTGTATCTGCTATATGATGGTTTTTTATATCGTTTGTTTGCACGTAAGCTATGTCGTATTGCTTGCACGCTTCGTCCAATGCGTTTATTCTTTGGCTGTTACGGGCCAAACGTTTCGCAATACGTGTACCGGGTCCGCAGTAGTTATATGTATTTCGGTAAATGCAATTCAACGGTAGATTATTAACACGTGTGTTTAAAACTATGTTACCTTTGTTGATACTTATAGCACGAGACGTTACTTAAGACTGTGAACGATCCTATATATATATGTGATCATGTATACTTATGCGGTTAGTACATTGCGGTTTGTTAGTATGAAGGCTATACAGCAAAGTGAACATCTTCCAGTTACTGTAACTAAGAACGAACACATAACTGAAGAAACAAACAATAATTGTACGCTTTTACCGTCAAATATACGGCGTACGATAACCGGGCTTTCCTCTTGCGGTAACACGTGTGTGATAATGTCACTTTTAAAATATCGAAATTATTTAGGTTTGAAAACATTGCAACAGGAAAAACATAAGCGATTAGCGACTATTCTGTCTTGAATCACAGGAATAAAATATTTCCAGTTCACTAACAAAGATGAAATAATTCCCCCGAGTGAAGCATTGCCGAATTCAGTTTTTATTTTTGACGATGTATGGAGCGAACCGAACCGAACGGGAAAATACAAATGTATTTCAGTTTTCGCAGATATTCTAACGTAGACTGGTTTTATCTATCGCAAAGTTATGCTAGAATTCCCAAACATAATTTACGCGATAATGCAAACATGCTAATAGTTTTCAAGTTGGATACTTTATATCTACACCATATTTACAATGAGCACATTATAGGTGACATTTTGTTTACCAAGTTTAAAGAAAAATGATTACAAATTTGGGATAGACAAATATGGTTTCATTGTAATCATACGTACGCTTCTGATATATAAAGAATGTTACCATTGTAGTTTTGTCAGTTTCATCTTTTCTCACGAAGAAAGAGTATTTCAAAATTTGGACATAGCGGTAAAAGACCCATCCATTACATTACCTGTTTAACCAGAACTTGCGATGAAAATTGTGATTTGAATGGTCACATATTACGTAATGTCGGTGAGCCAGTGAAAGATAATGATGCGGTAAATGAATTATTTGTTGAAAGTTTAAACACCATGATGTTAGACTTATTGAATACACAAACGGAGGATAAAAACGATAAAACAGCTAAGTTTTATGAAAGAATTGATAATTGATATAATAATACGACTTTAATTTTGAAGATTATAGTGAACGTGTTAGATGCTATGCAAAATATCGAAACGAGAATACACACACAATTAGATCGATTTAACGAGTGCGTTTAACGTAAAGGTTAACACGATTATTAAATCACAGCTTACAGAGACATTGGAAGACTTAACACGTTTTATAAATGGTGAAATTAGTAGCAAAAAGACGTCTTTAGTTACTAACACAGAGTTTCAAACGCAACGTGCGGATGTGAAGACTCGAATAATCATTTTTATTAATGATTTGAGAACACAGATTGCAAGTAAAATAGATGGCGTCTTAAATCAAGTTGATAGATTAGAAAAGGTACAGAGTAGTCGAAGTAATGTTCCGGCTAGAAAACCAACGCATTGACTACGGTTGTGTTGTCTATAAATACGTGATGTATATGTGAGCGATTAATACACAATGTCTGAGTCTGCTTCGGAATTATATAAAGTTATAACGGCAGTGAAGGGCTGGCATTTGTTTGCTAAACGTGCTCGAATGGAACGAGATGTTTTAAATAATGCCATATTTAAACCAATTAAAGCCAGATTGGATACAATACGTGCAGCGATTAGTACACCTGCGAAGTAGAAACAAGTAATGGTAAACTTTTTTAATGTGTTCGTAAATATTTAGAGTAAAGTAGTGCTTCACTTACTCGCGATACGACATATGGTGTATATCGACACGGAAAAGTTTGGTTCTTAGGGGATTTGGTAATTACTTTTTTACCAGGAGATAAAATACAAATAGGTTATTATGTGACGGACGCGAGCCAAGGTCTGTTTGAATTATTATTTAAAAAGATACCGATTGGAAATTCGGATGCCGACTTGTACAATTATCAACGACTTGTGATAAGCTCAAACTCTCATTTTCGCAATACCGATTTATCTTTAGGGAGTATTAAAGATGTGGATCAACCAAAATTAAGATTATTAAGGGATATCGTTGGAAGTGGTTTATGTATAGAAGAGGCAGGTGATAGACATTCACATTTGTACTGGAACAATCCTAACGAATTAGTGGATAGTTTGTGACTTCTTATTGCTTCTAAACACTGTGGTAATAATTAATTCACAAACGAAATAGTATCGATTATTGAGGAATCAATTGAAGGCGGATATACTTCTTAAGGTAAATATGAAATTTAGTAAAAACGCCAAGGAGTTGCATGCGCCGGCCAGAGGTAATTTTCCCAGAAGAAAGGTCATTATGTTGGGAATGGATGATCTTTTTCAAGCTGATTTGTCTGTTATGTCATTATTCTTGAAACATAATGGTGGTTCTAATATATTTTGACTGTGATAGGCGTGTATTTCAAATTCGCTTGGAGAATACCTGCAAATAATAAGACTGGGGTACAAGTTAGCACTACGATGGAGTCTGTATTAAAGGAGAGAGTCCCACAAACTTGGCATACCAGTAAAGGAACGCAATTTTTTAATGTTCATTTCCAGATAATAATGTTGCGGTATTGAATTACTCATTACGTTACGTACCATGAAAATAAGTCTTCGGTAGTGGAAGTTTTAACAGCACGTTAAAGCAGTTATTATATAAATATTTCACGGCGAATGGAAAATTCACAACTGGATAAATATTCTGCCTGAAATAATGACGTTCTATAATTCAAGGTATCACAGAACGATAAAAACAGCACCTACTAACGCCTAGTAACCTGAAAGACAGCACTTTGTTAAAATCTGCATATAACAACCTCAAGGTTTATGATGAGCGGAAAAAGACATTTAAGGTTGGCCAGTATGTTCATGTGTCGAAACTAGAAGGTGTTTTTGAAAATAATAATATGAGGTTAATTGGCATTAAAAGATATTAAAGATTATTTATGTGAAACATTCGTATCCTCGATATTACCTCGAATTATATATTGGAGAGCCAGTAAGAAGCGGTTTTTATGCTTATGAATTGTAGTAAGTTAGTTCGCCACATCAGTATTTAATTGAAAAAATCATTAAACGGGGAAAAAATAGATCATTGGTTAGATGGAAGGGATCCCCAAAAACTCATGATTCGTGGATAAGTAACCGAAGTATTAAGCGTTTAAAGTCTTTGAAGTAGACCTCCCTGGTGCAACTCTGCTGGGTCTGACCTACTTTCTGATAGGGTGGAGTCGGTCGTATAACTTAACGATTGGAAAAGCTTCGGATTTTTTTTATGTTGCTGTTCTAAGGGTGGTGGTCTGAGATAAATAAATATGTTGTTGCATGGGGTTGAAACGGGGTCGCCACTCAACACAGGTATAGCTTGAAAAGTGATATAAGAGGTAAACCACTGTTCCCACCACTGTCTTTTGTATTCGTCGGTGGTGCTTGTACGGATTTCTAACCATGTCTAAGTGATTTAATGGAGGCGATTGAGAGATTACCTACACTCACTTTAAACATTGATTGGGATTATTCCGCTTCCGATATGTTGAACGGTTTTGGCGTAACCACTGTCAGAGAAGCCGTTGGATTTAAGATGAGGGCGGGATTTGGAGAGGTGTCGGTTGATCTGTGTGTTTTCATAGGGGGGGCCTATGGATATGTCGGTGCGGGTTCCTGCCCCGACGGATGTCAGTCCATCTACCAGCTCTCCAGAGGCTGCTGTTGTTCGCCTGCTTCCCGCCTCCCCAGCTGTTTGCTTACCGGAGGTTGCTGCTTCCCCCGACTACGACCCACCTGCGAGGGTTCTCGTCTCGGAAGACACCTCCTCTCAGTGGGATGGAGGCGGCGTGGGACGTCACACCCTCCTAATGATGCGTGTATTTATTCACACAATGGTTGGGGGGCAATTGTTTTTAAATACGATAGATAGATACCCTTCAGAATAGTTTTTAACTTTAAACCTTATTTAAAATGTACACTGTTTTTTAAACTCAAAAGCTTTTCTAACGTAAACTGTTTTTTAACATTACAGGTTTTCTAATGTTAATTGTTTTTATTTTTCTAAGTTTATTATAACAATATTTTTAGAGAGTTATTTTAAAAACTAAATATGACATACTTACACATTTGGTTTTACCCACAATCATTTCGTTATACATCTGCGGAATTATNAAAGTTATTTTAAAAACTAAATATGACATACTTACACATTTGGTTTTACCCACAATCATTTCGTTATACATCTGCGGAATTATCTCATGTGAAACATTTCTACAAGACAGTGCTTTGTGAGAATACAAGATGGTGCTTCGTGTTTATTTGCGTCAAGTGTAAAATTGGGTGTTGGCATATGGAAGAGAGCTTTGAATAAAATTCATAGCTGCAAAGAGTTTTTTTTTGTTTGTTAGAGGTTCTCTGTGGTTGTGTTTATATATTTTAAACGTGTTTAATAAAATGAAATCAAGGAAACAAATTGGATGTCTCTTCATTAATAAAACCATTATACATTATCTACATGTTATATAATTTTTTATACATACATTTGCTCTTAATACACTACACACAACATAATGGTGTTTGACATACACCTTGTTTTACTAAACTTTACAAGCTGAGTATAAAAGAATATTCCAAATATGAAGGTCTATAATATCAA